>JAODAL010070022.1:0-16102 GCA_025379985.1 Phyllomedusa bahiana
GGTTAGCGGGGTTTTGCAGTGACTTTCCGTTGCCCCGGGGGCCCCCATACACGTAGGGTTAGCAGAGGTGCAGTGAAATTGTTGCTCCGGTGCCCCTTTCACAGTGGGTTTAGCGATATGCAGTAAATTTCTATCTGCCCCCGGGGTGCCCCTTCCCACAATAGGGTTAAGCAGGGGGTGCATTTACATCTGTCTGCTCTGGGGACCAATCCCAAAAGTAGGGTTAGCGAGGTGCAAGTGACACCCGTCTGCTGCAGGGCCCCATCCCAACAGTAGGGTTAGCAGGGGGTTCAGGGGCTTCCGTCTGCCCCAGGGCCCCTTTCACGGTAGGGTTAGCAGAGGGCAGTGAAAATCCGTCTGCTCCGGCCCCCCTTTACACATTGGGGTTTTTAAAGCCGAGGTGCAGTGACTCTTTGGGTTTTCCAAAGGGCTGTTAAAACAGTGGGTTTTTGGGCAGGGGGTTTCATTGACATCCATCGCTCGGGGCCCCCATCCCCCCCCCGCGGGTTAGAGAGGTTGCGTGTTTGTCTTTCTGGTGCCCCATACTTTTAGTAGGGTGGCAGAGGTGCGTGACACCTGTCTGCTCAGGGTGTATCACATTTGGGTTTTTAACGGGAGTTGTACGGGACATCTGTTTTCCTTTTTTCTGCACTGCCCACTTTCTTATTTCCCCACTCACTATAAACTTTCCCCAAGGGGGGGGCCCCCCAAAAAATCAGAATATGGGGAAAAGCCAAAAAATAAACCCCTTTTTCTGAAAAATCTAATATTCGCCATTTTTACCCCTTAACAGCAACGGAGATAAGTGTGCAGACACCCTATCACATTCCCACACCTAGCAAGTCACCACCCCAAGGGGGAAATTCCGGGCACAAGCTACATACATGACTTTTGGAAAAAGTAGGAAGTGGTAAATAATAATTTGGCCCTGCTGGGGGATCCTCTCCAGCTTTTCCCAAAAAAAATTTATAAAAGCCCCAAAGATTTTTCCCCCTAGAAGGAATTTTTTTAAAATGTTTCTCTTTTGTGGTTTAAAAAGAAAAAAAAATCATTTAAAAATTTTTTTATTTTAACAGAAAAATTCTGTAGGATCTCTGAAAAAAAGGGGGAATTTTCCTCACTAAGTTAAAAAGTAGAAAAAACCCCTAATCGGGGCAGCACTCTGCAGGGGATAACCGAAATTTCCCCTAAAATTTGTACATCCAGGAGGGCCCGAGTAAAAGGCCCGGGTCCTATAATCCCCCCATCATGAGGAACCCCTTTCCCCTGACCCACCACAGATGGTTTTCCCCGCATACAGGCCAAAAAAAGGGGGGCAAAAGTTTCCATTTTAGTCAATGTGGTAAACTTTTACAAACCCCTCAAACCCTTTTTACTACAGAAGGGAAATTTACACTTGGGGGAAAACCATATTAAAGTTCTGAATGTGGGAAATTTTTTTCAAAACAAAAACAACTTTTTTTAAAAATAAGGAAATTCCACAGGGGAGGGAAATACATTCATGTTAGAAAAACGGGAAATCCCTTTTCAGAGGGAAAACAACTCTAATTGCCCACCCAAAAGAAAAATCGCAAGGAGGGAAAACCCTTTTTTATGTTAGGGAAAGTGGGAAAAACTTTTTTAAAAATAAAACAAGTTTTTTTGTTACACATGATAGAATTTTACACAGGAGGAAAACCTTTTCAGTTAGAATGTTGGGGAAAAGTTTTACAAAGAATGCGATTTTGGCTACACATGAGAGAATTCACACAGGAGAGAAACCTTTTTTTGTTCAGGGAAAGTGGGGAAAACTTTTTCAAAAAAATTGTCTGGTTAAAAAATGAGAGAATTCACACAGGAGAGAAGCCTTTTTTTTATTTCAGAATGTTGGAAATGTTTTTCAAAGAAAACGTTTTGGGGTTTAAAAATGAGAGAAAATTAACCCCGGGAGCCCAAACCTTTTTTTATGTTCAGAAAGTTTGGGAAATGGTTTTTCCCGTGAAAAACAACTTGTTATTTCATTGAGGAAATTCCCCAAAAGGGGAAAAGCCTTTTTCATGTTCCCCAATGTGGGAAATCTTTTACAGAAAAAATCAACTTTTTTTAAACATGAGAGGAAAATTTACCCAGGGGAGAAGCCTTTTTCATGTTCAGAATGTGGGAAATTTTTTTTTACAAAAACATCACATCTTGTTAGACACGAGAGGGGAAATTTCCCCAAAGGAAAAGAAGCTTTTTTTTATGTTCAAAAAAGTGGGAAAATCTTTTACAGAGAGACCCAAAAGTTACCCCATGAGGCATTCACAAGGAGAGGGGGCCCTTTTTTTATGTTCGAATGTAGGAAATTTTATTTAGGGAAAAAAATCAAATGTAATGGGTAATGGAGGAATTCACAAGGAGAGAAACAAAATTTTCATGTTCAGAATGTGGGAAAAATTTTTAAAACCCAAAACGGATTCTGGTTACCCCAATTTAGAGAATTCACACAGGGGAGGGGGGGGGGCCGTTTTCATGCTCAGAAAGTGGGAAATCTTTTACAAAAAAAAAACACATCTTGTTAACCAAAAAAAATTCACAATGGGGGAGAAAGGGGTAATGTTCCCTTTTGAGGGAAAGGTACAAGAAAATTAACTTTGGTTTAGTGAAAATCGCACAGGGAAAGGGGAGAATGTTTTTTTATTAACCCACTTTCCCAGAGGGCCCTCACTTTTTTTTTTTTCCCTTTTCCCTAGACAAATGGGGGGGCTTTTTTTGGGGACCAAAATGGCCTTTCTAATTTGGGGTTTTAATTTTTTTACCATAGAAAATACTGGGAAAAAAAAAATTTTGTGTGGGCAAAATTTTGAAAAAAAAAAAGGTACTTGCGCTATGTTTGCGGTGTTTTGGGTTTTACGGGTTCAATCTTTGGGATAAATTAAAAGTCCCCCTGTTTTACAGGGTTTATAAAATTTAGGAAAAAAAAAAAATGTACGGTTTTTTTATGTTTTGGTACCGTAAAAAAATTCAAAACATTTTTTTTTTTTTGGAATTTTTTTGAAATTTGCATGGCGGCTCCATTTTCTGCGACCAATAACTTTTTTGTCTGTTTGCCTTTACTGATTAGGGGAATATTGCTCTTGTCCTACCTATTACTTTGTCTCCCTCTATCCCCTCTTATCGCTATTATTTCCATTTAATTTACATTATTTGAATCTTATAATAAATATTATCCTTTTAATAGCCTCTTGCATTGCTCTAGATTCATATACCAGGGGCTGTTTTGACCGATCTGTTTTGTGGATGCACCCAAATTAGTTTACGATGTAGCATTATGTGGAGTTAGAGCGCCAGCGCGGAGCGTTGCATAATAGTTCCCATGTTTTGTGCTTTCGTCCTTCCCTTTTACTCTGGAACCAGCAATTTGTAAGTGTATTAGCCCGCTGGTTATTTCTGGAACCCTAGCATCTGTTTAATCCAGTAACCACCGCAGCCAGCTTTGGACTTCCTGACAAAGCCCCATTTTTGAAACCTGATGTGGGAATAACTTTTCGATACTTTTACCTTTCATGTGATATAGAGAACATTTTCTCATAATATAATGATAACCTTTATTTACATAGTGCCAACATATTCTGCAGCACTTTACAATTTGGAGGGTTTAGGTACAGACAAAAAGACATACATTGCACTATGAAAAGCTACTTCAGATGAGACAAAAGGTATGAGGGCCCTGCTTGCAAGAGCTTGCAATCTATTAGGGTGTGTGGTTGAGACAAAGGGTAAGAAGTGCTAGATTTACAATGGTTCAGCCATTTGACATAAATATGTGGTTGTTTTATGTAGAATTCGGATGTACCTTCCACCCTGACAGTACATCTATATGCAGATAAGTGCCGAAAATGAGTGGGGATGGGGATTAGCCATTAGGGATTCTGGTAGGCCACACTGAGAAGATGTATTCTTAGGGCCCTCTTAAAGCTTTGGGGGTTATGAGTGTGCCTGATCGCCAGCAGGAGCATGTTCCAGAGAATTGGTGCCGCACATGTGAAGTCCTGGAGACAGGTATGGGAGGTTCGGATGACTGAGGCATGTAGTCTAAGATCATCAGCAGAGCTTAGAGACCAGGTAGGGTGGTAGATGGAGATGAGGGAGGAGATGTAGGGGGTGCATCGTTGTTGAGAGCTTAATGGGTGAGATTGATAAGTTTATGTTGTATTTTCATGACATATTGTGCTTTAAGTTAGAAATTTTGGTCCACACAATCCTTATTTATTTGTGGAAAATATCAAAATCTCATGAAAAATTTTACATTTTCAAACTTCAAAAATTTCTGCATGTCAAACAGTTATTCCACTCAAAATAGTTTATAACTGGCATCTATCATATGTCTACTGTAGGTTGCTTCAGTTTTTAAATGTCTTTTTTTTTTTTTTTATGACATTAGGGTGCTTAGAAAATTAGCAGTCATTTCTCACATTTCAAGAAAATTTGCAATATACATTTTTTAGGGACCAGTTCATTCCTGTACTGGCTTTGATGGGCCTGTATACCACCATAAATGACTTAAGCTAAGAAACTACACCCCTTAAAGTATGTACAACAGTGTTTAGGAAGTTTGTTGACCCTTTAGGTATTTCACAGGAATTAAAGCAAAGTGGAGGTGAAATTTCAGATTTTCGGTTTTTCATTCATTATTCACAGAACATGGTATATGTGACCATGGAAATGCAACTTAATATTGTTTCCCCAGATTCTGCCGTTTTCAGAGATATCCCATATGTGGCCGTAGTGCGCCATTTGGCTCAACCACAAACCTCGGAGTAGGAGGAGCACCTACCGGGTCTCATTTTCATTACAATTTTCCTTAGGCGCCATTTCAGGTTTGTGAACACCCTAAGGTGCTAAAACTTAATAAACTATTCTAAAAAGACCCCATATTGGAAACTACACCCCTTAAGAAATATATCCAGAGGTGCAGTGAGTATATCGACCCCACAGGTGTTTCACTAATTTTTTTAGTGTTAGGCTGTGAAAATGAAAATAATATTTTTTCCAACAAACTGCAATTTTAGCTGAAAATGTTTAATTTTTACAATGAATCCTGGAAAAAAGCACCATAAATTGTGTTACGCAATTCCCTCCAAGTTCGGCATACCCTGCACGTGGGTACAAACTGCTGTTTGGGTACATAGCAAAGCATACAAGGGGGGTGCAGTATTTGGCATTTGGAACGCAGATTTTGGTGGGGGCTCTGTCGCATTTCCAAACCCCCTAAAGTAGCAGAACAGGTTAAACCTTCCATAAGTCACCCCATTTTGGATTCAACACCCCTCATGGATCTCATGTAGGGGTGTATTGTGCATTTTGGGTGCACAGGTGTTCCATAGTTTTTTAGCATTTGGATTGTTATGAGAGACTAAAATATCTCCCAGCTTTGTTTGTGCGGTGTCCAAATTATAAGTTTGTATGTACATACAATGTCGAAAGAATAAGAGACATTTCCCAAAATTTGGGTTCATCCTTTCTCTTTTATTAAAAGTTAGGCAAGCGTTTTATAAACTTTCAGTGGTTTAGGCAAAACAGATATATTTTTAATGGACAATACAGTTTAATCATCATTTAGCAACACCTCTTCTTCTTCTTCTTCTTCTTCTTCTTATTATTATTCATATATTATAATAATCACCTCATATCCCAATGCATTATGGGAAAGGAGCTGGGATGCTCATGCGCCCTCTCTTGGATGTAACAAATCCTCTATTTGCTTCTGATTCACCAAATCTTTAAGAAGCAAAAGGAATATTAGCCAAGACAGTATTGCCCATCCACATACAGCCATTTTGGGGTTTTTGCCCCTCATCAGTGTAGAGCAGAGCGATACTGGCTTGGCAGGGTGGGAGGCAATGAGTGACTGAGAAAGGGTAAACTCCTTGAGGAGAGCACCTGTTAAGATGTGTAGAGTTGAGATTGACTTTTGCCCTCTACTAAGCATGAGCTTCCCAGCTCCTTTCCCATAATGCCTTGTGATATGCAGAGGCTTAGTAGAAGGCAAAAAGGCAATTTCAACTCTACACAACTCCACTCCATGTGTCTCAGTTTGGCCCAAATAGCGCACTTGTACGATAGTTTGTTGAAAACTATCAATTGCTAGTCCTACTGGGAAGTCGTAAATCTCAGGGACTGAAGGAAGAACACTGTTGATTTGGTGTTACGTTTTTTCCACCAGACCGCATTTCACAGATATTCTGTTTCTAATCCTAGTTGACCGTTGGAAATTAGAGTGATTTAAGAATACCTGTGATTTGCTGTCTTTCCAGTACAGTTTCTCAATAAGAGACTGAAAAACTCTTCTATAGTTACATAGTTAGTACGGTTGAAAGAAGACTCATGTCCATCAAGTTCAACCAAGAGTGGGGAAAATGTGGGTGATAGAGAGAGACAAGGACTTTAAGTCCAGCCTCACCACTGGTTAATGCCCTGAAACCCACAAGGCAAGAACCAATCTGCTCAAGTTGAGACCATATCTCTGACCCCAGAGCCTCCACCAGCCAGGATCCAGAATTTTACATAGCTACGTACGCATTAATATTCTGTAGTTCCAGGTAGGTATCTAAGCCTTTCTTGAAACTCTCTACAGCTCCTGCTGTGACCAGCTCCTCAGGCAGGCTATTACACAGATTCACAGTTCTGACAGTGAAGAATGCTCTTCTCCTCTGGAGATTGAATCCTTTTTCTCTAGTCGAAGGGAATGTCCCCTTGTCTTTTGAGGGGGCTTCACTTGAAATTATTTTTCCCCATCCTTTTTGTAGGGACCATTTATATATTTATATAAATTAATCATGTCCCCCCGAAGCTGTCTTTTCTCAAGACTAAATAAGTTCAATTCTACTGACCTCATAAGTTTGGTTGCTCGTCTTTGTACTCTCTCTAGCTCCATTACATCTCTTCTATAAACTGGGGCCCAGAACTGAACAGCATATTCTAAGTGAGGACGCACCAATGCTTTGTACAGCGGTAGAATTAGATCCTTGTCCTGCGAGTCCATGCCTCTTTTAATACACGCCAATATCTTACTTGCCCTAGAGGCAGCTGATTGACACTGCATGCTGTTCTGCAGTCTATAATCTACAAGAACACCCAGATCTTTCTCAATAAGCGATTCTCCAAGTTTTTTTCCCCCAGGACATATGATGCCTGTAGATTATTTCTACCCAGATGCAGAACCTTACATTTATCCACATTGAACCCCATTTGCCAAGTGGATGCCCAAGCACTCAGTGTGTCCAGGTCTGCTTGCAATTTATGAGCATCTTCCATAGATTGCACTACCCTACATAGCTTGGTGTCATCTGCAAAAATCTAAACTGTGCTATTGATCCCTTCCACTATATCGTTAATAAATATATTAAATAAAAGATGATCCAATATTGAGCCCTGGGGCCACAACTCATTGCCGGGGACCACTCAGAATAGGAGTCATTTACCACCACTCTCTGAGTAGGATCCAGCAGCCAGTTTTTAATCCAATTACACACTGTTATCTCTAACTCAATGGATTTTAATTACCAAACAAACGCTTATTTGGTACAGTGTCAAGCGCCTTTGCAAAGTCTAAAACACAATATCCACAGCTGCCCCGCTATCCAGACTTGGTCTGACAGCTTCTATCCTTAGTAAATCCATGCTGGCAATCACTAATAATATTGTATTTGTCCACATACTCCTGTATATAGTCCCTTATGAGCCCCTCAAACATTTTTCCTACAACAGATGTTAAACTTACTGGTCTATAATTACCTGGGCAAGCATTGGAACCTTTTTTGAAGATCGGAACTACATTTTCCTTGCGCCAGTCTCCTGGTACCATACCAGTCACCAGGGATCTCTAAATATCATGTACAGGGGCGCAGAGATAGCCGAGCTGAGCTCTTTAAGAACTCTTGGGTGAATGCCATCAGGGCCTGGAGCCTTGTTCACATTCGGTTTATTTAACTTGGCTTTGACTTTTTCTACACTGAGCCAATTAATTATAGCAGATGATGTATTAAAGGGGTTGTCTCGCTACAATGATTGGGTTTTAATTAAAAGATCTTTAAAAAACAAGCAGCTTTGCAATATATGTTCATTACAAATGTCCTACTGATTTTGAGTTATCCCTGTTAGTAGTAGTGCATCAGCTCCTCAAATCTCTATAGCAGCCGACCTGTTGATCTTTATCTCACTGGCTGTCAGGTCTGATGACTCATCACCTTCTGAATACAGGTAGGAGCACAGAGCCCCTCCTGCACAGTATGCTTCTGTAGTGGAGGGAGGGGGAGGGCTCTGGCTTCTGTGTCTGTGTAGCTACGCTGCCTGGATTAACCCTGTGTGTTCCTGCTTCCTCCTGCTCTCTACACAGATTGAGGAGAGCAGAGGCTGATCTGTAGTCAGAAAATGTGACAGCAGTGACCCTGTGTGTTACTATAATCATGATGTGTCTGTGGAGCCCCGACTATACTAATAGAACATATGAGGGAGGCATGTGAACGCTTCCTATCTCTCCCTGCTCTGCTGTATTAGTGACACGTCGTGATTATAGTAACTCACTTCACAGCTGCCCTGTGTTTGTTCTGACAGGATTTGTTTGTTGTTGCTGGAGATGTGGAGATTTGTATGCTAAGCAGGGAGTATAGGAACACTTACATCCCCCTGCTATTAGCAATCACAGCTTCACAGCCTCTCCACATTCATAGATCAGCCCTCTCTCTGCTGTCTCCGTGGAGCTGACAGTGCAGCTGATCCAGGAGCCTGCAACAGACCTAAGCAGGCACACACAGGGTTAACTCTGGCAGCAAACCCCCTCGCCCTGCTGTATAGAAGGAGAGCTGTCTGTGTGCTGAGGGGAGGGGAGAAGGGGAGGAGAAGAGGCAGACAAGAAGCACGCCCCTCAATTCAAAAACCCTTTGCTGCCAGAAGCATTGAAGTGGGCTGAAAGCTTGTAATGAGACATCTCCTTTTACAGTACTAGCACCACTTACATCTGCACTTGGCCCACCCCCATCAACTACTATCTCATTGATAGTATATACTGAGCTGGAGAACCTATTTAGTACCTCTGTCTTCTCTTGGTCACCAGAGACCAGCTCCCCATCAAAGGTTTTTAAGGGTCCTACTTGCTCTGACTTTGGCTTTTTGGTATTTATATGCTTAAATAATTTCTTGGGGTTAGTCTTACTGTCTTTGGCCACCTGCCTTTCATTTTGAATTTTAGCTGCTTTTATCACTTTTTTACAGATTTTATTAAGCTCTCTATAATTTTCAAAGGCTGATGCCGAGCCCTCTGACTTATATTTTTTTAAATGCCCTTTTTTTATTGTGTATTGCCCTCTTAACAGAAGGTAGAAGCCATGTAGGTTTTAGTTTTAGTTGCTTATACTTGTTACCCATAGGAATATATTTTGCAATAAATTTCCCCAAAGTATATTTAAGCTCCCCCATTTGGCTTCTATATCACTATTTGCTAATAGCTGCTCCCAGCCTAGGTCCTGTATTGCATCCCTCAATAAGGAAAATTTGGCACTTTTAAAATTAAATGTTTTTGTCTTCCCGCTCTGTTTTTCTTTTTTCCAGTTTACGCTAACATGAATTATATTGTGGTCACTGTTACCAAGATTTTCAGAAACCGTGACCGCTCCGACAAGTTCTGCTTTGTTAGAAATGACCAGATCCAACAGAGCATCACTTCTAGTGGGTTCTAGTGGGTTCCGCTAAAAGATTGAGGACAGGAGAACTTGCGCGCTTCCGACTCCGACCTGCTGTGATGAAATGCAGGAGCCAGCAGCCTATGACGGAAGACAAGCAGGTCTGTGCCAATAGAGACCTGAGCAGCCTCTGGTGCCCCTACAAGACAAGTTATCTAGAACTTGGTAGGGTATTTGTAATTGACATATATTGCAAAATTGCTTGTTTTTTAATGATCTTTAATTTGAAATATAATCTTTGTAGTGAGACAACCTCTTTAACAGAATCGAGTGTCTTACAACTTTTGTAACATAAGCTAATCTTAGGTGTAATAAACTAGTTCATTTTTCACCTGCTAGATTTTCCTCCAAACCCCAGTCTGAGTAAACATTTGTTTTGTGTATCCAGTCTATGATGTGTCTCGTTAGGCATGCTACATTGCAGCTCCGCAAATTAGGGAGATTTAAGCCCATTTCTGATTTATAAGCTTGTCATTTTGCAAATGCTGTTCTTGGTCTTTTGCCTTTCCAATTAAATTTAGAGACCATTTTATTAAATGCGTTACCATCTGTATGTCGGAATAGAATAGGTATTGTCTGTAGCAGGTACAAAAGTCGAGCAAAAGATGTCATTTTTACCAGATAAACACGTCCCAAGAGTCACAGTGGAAGATATTGCCAGCCCTGAAGTTCCCTATATATTTTCTCAGAAAGTGGAGGCTAGTTTAGTTTGTATAAGGAGGAGGCTGGTGCCGTATCTTAATTCCTGCTGCCATGACTGCAGCCGAGTCACTTGCTGTGTTTTCTCCTATCCACAACAACTCGCTTTTTTCTCGATTGATGTGGTAACCCGAAAAGGCTCCCAATTGGTTGAGTAGCTATAATACCCCTTGTAGTTGTTTTCCTGAAGCATTCATGAATAGGAGCACATCATCTGCAAATGCAGTTAGTTTTCATTCTTTAGTTCCTATCATAATACCTTTATGGAGATTAGAGTGTTCTAGCATCCATAGAAGTGGCTCTAGTGTTAGATTAAAGAGCAAGAGTGACAATGGGCACCCCTGCATCGTGCCCTTTTGCAAAACAAAAATATCTGACCTAATTCCTGGAGTATATACCGCTGCTCTGGGGTTCCTATATAGAGAATATAAAATTTCGCTCTCTCCTCTGATCCCAAATTTCTCCAGTACCATATTCAGCCAGGGCCGTCGCACGCTGTCAAAAGCTTTTCCGTGTCTAAAGATACTACAGCTTTGGTTGACCTTGACCCCTTTCGCTGCACACGTGCATCCATGGCTCCTAGTACCTTTCTAGTGTTTATCACTGCAGCCCCGCCTTGGGAGAAGATTAGCCAATCTGCAAGCCATAAGTTTAGAGATGAGTTTTAAATCCTGATTAATAAGGGATGTGGGTCTGTAAGACTCCAACTGCCCAGTTTTGGCAGAACCTTGATAAATGGTTTGCCTCATGCTTTCTCCTTTTAGCAGGGTTGATAAGATTGGTGACATTTGAACTTGTAAAATATTATAAAACTCTGCCGGATACCCGTCCGGCCCCAGCGCTTTTCCAGATCCTAGAGTTTTTATCGCGCTTTGAACCTCCTCTGATGTTATTGGGGCATTTAAAAATGCCGTTTGCTCCTCTGTGATTTTAAGCAATCTGCACTTATCCAAAGAGGCTGCACCTGCTTCTCCTATGTCCTCATCTGTTTCTTGGTGCAACTTTTTGTAAGATTTTTGGAATAGGATATTAATTTCTTTTGAGTTAGTTGGTAAGATTACCATTCCCCATCTTCAAGGATATCAGTCCCCTATGAGCCTTTGCTAATCTCGGCAGTATTGCTTTAACAAAATCACAGCAATCACTAAAATTTAAAATAACAAAAAACTTTATTAAAAACATGCTACATTACATAAAATAGTTTAAGTAAAAACACTAAATACGACTCAAAAATGTGGAGAGGTTTCAGCAGTTCTCTGGGAAAAAGTAATAAATACATAGATGTATAAATACCAATGCTATAGTCTACTTTTACACATACTACATATTGGTAAAATGTATATATCCTCTAGATATATAGCAAGATATAATAAAATGCAAACGTGCAACAAAAATAAATATAAGATAGTATGAATATTTAGAAGCAAAATGTGCCCAGAAAGCAAGATTAAATAGATAATATGCTATGTTTCTTGTACGATACTAGATAGACTGCCAATGACAGGAATTCCTACGTGCGTTTCACGTGTATGCTTCTTCAGGGGAGTGTTCCCTGAAGAAGCATACATGTGAAACGCGCATAGGGAATCCTGTCATTGGCAGTCTGTCTCCCCTGAAGAAGCATAGACACGAAACGCGCGTAGGAATTCCTGTCATTGACAGTCTATCTGGGTATAGTTTCTTACAAGAAACATAGCATATTATCTATTTAATCTTGCTTTCTGGGCACATTTTGCTTCTAAATATTCATACTATCATATTTATTTTTGTTGCACGTTTGCATTTTATTATAATATATGTATTTATGTATTGAACATTCATTTGTACTTTATTGTAGCAAATTATAGATTGTGCCGTGTGCACTAGACATTTGTTGTTCATCTTGCTATATATCAAGAGGATATATACGTTTCACCTATATGTAGCATAGTATGTGTAAAAGTAGACTATAGCATTGGTATTTATACATCTATGTATTTATTACTTTTTCCCAGAGAACTGCTTAAACCTCTCCACATTTTTGAGTCATATTTAGTGTTTTTACTTAAAATTTTTTTATTAATTTAGCATGTTTCAATAAAGTTTTTTGTTATTTTAAATTTTAGTGGTTGCTGTGATCTTGTTAAAGTATTATTATTTGGTTGATCCAGCTGAATTTAGTTTGCATTTGTTGTATTAATCTTGCCAGTAGTCTCCCAGATTTGTCCCCAACGAGGAACAGCTCCGCTTCAAACTTTGTTCTGTGTATCCTTTCCCTCCGATCCAACCAGACTTCAAACTTCATCAGGTTTAATACTTTTCGCACTATACAGTGTTAAATATGCATCATGCTAAAAAGAACTGCCATCAAGCAAATGACGGTAACGTACAAATCTCAGTAGCACATGACTTCTAAAAATATTTTAAAAAATCATCACACGTATTAGAATCTTATCACATACTAAAACCATACATTACTAATAAAACAGAAGATGAATATACTGTATATAGATCCTCAGTGGAAGTAATGTCTAATGTCACCTATTGGGTCAAATATTATGGAAGCTTCTGGACAAAGCTAGAAGAGGGATGGAAAGGGACGGAGAAGGGATACAAGGGAAGTTAGTAGGAGCTAGCTCTCTCCAGTATCTGAGTGACTTGCACAGGAGATGACCACCAGTGACTAAGGGTTAGTGACACAGGGCCAGAGAGAGGGAAGGTCGCGAGGAGCAGGCTCTATGAAGGTCCACAGTTCGTCATTCTGTGGTGTCTTCCATAACCTGTTCTATGACAGATGTCATATGATAAGGCAAGTCTAAACTCTGCAAATTCTCTCCTTATCATGAAAAAGGAGACCAGTCTTGGCCTTTTTGATTTTCAAAGAACAGGATATTTTGGCAATGAAATGTCCTGAAAATTTGCTGCAGGTAAAGTTCTGAAAAAAATATAAAATTTTAGGCAATATAATGATCTTGTATAATACTATTCTGCCCGGCCAGGAATTGTCTACTTGAGATAATCTATCAAGTTCATGTTTGAGGGACTTTAGTAGAGGAAAGTTAGTTTTGTATCCTGGTTACGTGTCCTACAGAAGGTATAGAATCTGCTCGTTTTGATGCATTAATAAGTGAACAAAAAGAACTGGATCTTTAAAGGGTTTATTTCACATGATCATATAAATATAAATACAAAGAGGAAAACAACCGAACTAAGGGACAGGGGTACAAAGAAAGGGGATGGGTGGTAAGAGAGGATAGAGGGGAAGAGACCTAACTGACCTTGTGTGCAATCTTATATACCAGTCACACACACACACACACACATGGCGCATACATTGTCCACCCCTGGAACACCACCAAGAACTCTCTTAACCATTCAACACAGTCTTGCAGGATAGGTAACAGTTGTCTTTGGCTCCCTCCAGGCCTGGTTGAATCATCAATCACATGATAACAGATGTGCCCCTCAGGGTGTAAGCCATCCAGCTGTCCTAGCTTCCTCCCAGGCGATCACAGTATTGTCCCTTAGACATGATGTCTTTGGTATCCTCAAATAGATGACAGTGTCCATTGTTCCCTCACAACAGGGATTACTCCAGGTGTCTGCACAGGTATATATGACCCACTTCTGATTTATCGTGAAGGCCACAACTTGAGGTCATGAGTCCTTAATATTGGGGCCCCAAACAGAAGGAAGATTCAACTTCAATATCATTGACTTAGAAAGACTAATTCCGTAGTAGGAGGGGTGTCTTATTTGAATACTATTGTTCAAATGGTCTGAACTGGGACATTACATTGTTCGCTTTCTAATTAATATTCTTAAACTGTAAAGTAATTTTAGACAAACATTTCTTTATCCTGTGTTTAGAATTGTTTAATAACGTTTGATTATTTTAGTGCTAATTACCCCATGGGTTACTTAAATCTCCATTATTTGATTGGTTGCTGGGGCTTCTCTAAAGTCTATGTATCTAAGAAGGATATGTTTACTGCAAAAATCCAATACAGACTATCACCACGACAAGGATTGATGTAATGTGAACAGGTTGGCTTAACAAAGTTCCATTTTCTGTACATTTCCCTTTTAGGGAACATTCCACCTTCCCTCCAGTGTGAATTTTATTATATGTAATGAGATGTGATTTATTTCCCAGATTCAGAACAGGAAAAAGGCTTCACTCCTGTGTGAAATCGCTGATGTTTAATGAGATGTCCTTTCTGTTTAAAAGATTTCTCACATTCTGAACATGAATATGGCTTCTCTCCTGTGTGAATTCTCTCGTGTGTCACTAGATTTGATTTACAGATAAACTGTTTTCCACATACAGAACATGAAAACCGCTTCTCTGTTGTGTGAATTCTCTCATGTGTAACAAGATCTGATTTCTGTGTAAAAGATTTCCCACATTCAGAACACGAAAAAGGCTTCTCTCCTGTGTGAATTCTCTCATGAAGAACAAGATATGATTTCTGTGTAAAAGATTTCCCACATTCTGAACATGAAAAAGGCTTCTCTCCTGTGTGAATTCTCTCATGTTTAACAAGATCTGATTTGGCTGTAAAAGATTTCCCGCATTCTGAACATGAAAAAGGCTTCTCTTCTGTGTGAATTCTCTTATGTCTAACAAGATGTGATTTTTTTGTAAACTGTTTCCCACATTCTGAACATGTATATGGCTTCTCTCCTTTGTGACTCTTCTCATGTTCTTCATGATCTGAGTCATGGGTAAAGCATTTTCCACATTCTAAACATAAATATGACTTCTCCATGTGAATTCTTCTATGAGTAACAAGTGTTGAACGTCTTGTAAACACTTTAAAACATTGACTTCGTGGAAACCTTTTCCCCTCTTTTAGGTCTGTACACGTGGTAGCCATCTGTGGTTGGTCAGGAGAAGGCTCCTCATGATTGGAGAGATTATACGACAGGTCTCCATTCATAGAAACCATCTGCAGCGAGTCAAGAGAAGGTTCCTCATAATAGAGGGGATTAAATGACAGATCTGTACTGTGATGTCCTGGATGTAAGTGAAGGGTACTGTGGTCGTCTTCTGAAGAGTGATGCATGAGATCTTCTCCTGCTTTATAAGTTAGTGAGGACATGCAGTTTTCTTCAAAAATCTTATGGAATTTTTCTGTTAAAATTAAAAATGTTTTTATGATTATTTTTTATATTTCAAACCACAAAAAAGAAACATTTTAAACATTCCTTTTAAAACTCATGCAGTTTTTATTAAGTTAGTTTGGGCAAAGTCAGAGATGGATCCAGCAGGACCACTTATTATGACCACATCCTAATTTTGACATAATTTAGCTCAGGCAGGAATTCCAAGTATTGTGCTGACTTACTAGGTATGTAATGAGTCATAGGCTGTCTGCACCCATATGCCTGATTGCTGTTATGAGTATAAGGGCCGATTTATGAGAGTTACAAAAAGGGTTGATTACTGGCTTTCACATCTTGAGATCTGTTGGTGGCTGCTGTGGTGAAGATGTATCATGCCCACACATCTGGCCCTTCAGTACCAATGGGGCAGCACTTTAATACAAGTGGACATCATTTTGTTAGTGACAATCTCATCATGGCTATAACCAGATCATCATGAGACAAAGTGCACATCTCCAGCTGATCTCATGGATGGACGAGGAGGTCTGTATGGCCTAACGGCTGCAGTCACCAGATTTCCATGTTATAGAGCATCTCTAGGAGTGGTGGTCAGGTAG
>JAODAL010070023.1:0-16101 GCA_025379985.1 Phyllomedusa bahiana
TTTCAGAAAGGGTGGCGTTTGGGGGGGATGGAGCGGCTCCTCGGGGATAGAAGCCCCCTCACACGTTTTCCAGGACTGGGGTTTCTCCCCAAACTTGGAGCCCCGGGCCTCCCTTTCCCCCCCCCAGATTTTAGGGGAAGGGCCCCCCTCGGGGTGGTCAGACCCCGGGGTTTTCCTTTGTTGGGTGAGCTCCTGCCTCCTCCCCAGATGGGGCCAACAGGCTCATCTCCCCTCACACCCCCTTTTTTTCCTGTGGTTTTTCCCCTTTTCTCCTGCCTGGGCTCTGACAGGAGCCACTGGTGGGTTTCCCGTAAGTTCCCCCCCTGGCCTTTTTTTTTGCCTCTTGGGGTACCCTCCATGCTGGGAAATTTGGGGGGAAAAATTCTCATCTAGAGTCACCCTAAAATTTTTCCCTTGGGGGGTAGCTGTGCTGCAGGGTTGGTTCTGGGGGCACCCACATTGGGGGGGTTCCGAGGGGGGACCTCCGTGTAGAGTGGGGCCTTCTGGGAAAAAATTTTTTGGAGATCCAAAATCCCCGGGGAGCGCCCCTCTGATCTAACCCCACGTCACATAGAACCCGAACATAGAAAAACAAACATCAGCTGCACATGGGGAAATCAATTTAGATCAGACAAAATAAAAAGATGGGGGCTGTCCCGCTGACCATTCCCCGACCAAGACCATGAACCCTATACAAAACCCCGGGCCGGCACTCCCCAAATCTATTTTATCCTTTAAAATCCTTTTCTAAACTCATTTTCTATCTATCCCAAACTATCTAAACTATCTATCTATCCCAAAAAGTTTTCTCCCCTATCTATCTATCCCCAAAAAATCTATCTATCTCATTCTATCTATCACATATCATCTACTTTTATCTCCCCATCCCATCTACCCCCTATCATCTATTTTCATATCTACTATCTATCTTTTACTATCTAATCATCTATTTTAAACTATCTCATATCTACTTAAACAAACTATCCCAATATTATCTATCTATCTTCACTATCTTTATAGCTATGTAAACTCCTATCTATCCCATCTCATATCTATCTTAATTTCCCACTAATCTAAACTCATATCTATCTCATATCTATCTCATATCTATCTTTATATCTATCTATCCATCTTTATTTTCTATCTATCTATCTCATTCTACTACCTATCTCATATCTAGGGTATCCATACTATCTTTCTCATATCCTATCATCTAATATCTATCTCCCTATCTATCTACTATTATCTTTAAATCTAAACCATTTTCCCTATCTATCTATTTCCCAAAAACTAAACCCATCCATATCCAAACTATCTGTTTTTCTCATATCTAAACGATTTCCCCTATCCCAAACTATCCCATATCTATCAAACCCATTTCCCATTTTATCTATCCCCATCTATCTATCTATCTCAAATTAAACTATCTAATCTATCCCCATATCATCCATATCTTGGCTATCTCATATCTATCTGTCCCCTCTCATATCTATCCCATCTCATTCTTTTCTATCTCAAAATCTATCTATCTGTTATCTCATATTTTTCTATCCATTCCCCTTTTCTATCTTAATCCAATATCCCATCTAAACTCCATATCTATCTCAATTTTCTTAAACTATCTGTTAAACCATATCTATCCCCATATCTATCCCATAATCTATCCCAAAATTTTATCCAAAATCATCCCCCTAAACCAAACGGCAAAACTATCCCCCATAATTTTAACAAACAAACCCAATCTATCTATCCATCTATCTCATATCTATCCCATCTATCTATCCATATTTTATCTATCTATCTCATACTAAACTCATATCTATTTATCCCCATATCTACTATCTTCTTTTTCTCACATCTATCTATCCCAATAACTATCTATCCTTTTCCCTATCTATCTATCCCCAAAATCTATCTTTCCCCATATCTATTTTCATAACTATCTATCTCATATCTATCTCAAAATCTAACTAACTTTATCCATAATTTTAACCCCTCTCAAAACTATCTATCGTTATCCTCATATCTATCTATTTTCATATCTATCTATCCCCAATTTTCTATTCAATCTTCCCATATCTATCCAAAATTAATTTTTAGGGGGGGGGCTTCCCCTAGCTATCTATCTATCTATCTACCCCCTTTTCTATCTATCCCAAAATCTATTCCCATCCCCATATCTATCATTCTCAAATCTATCCCATCTATCCATCAAACTATCATCTATTCCCATCTATCATCCCAAACTATCTATCCCCCATATCCCCCTATTTTGTTAATCTCACCTCTATCCCATCCAATACTTCATCTTTTATCCCCCCATATCTATCCTTTTCCTTTTCTAATCTATCCAATACTTACCCATCTCATATCTATCTCATATCTATCTATCCCATCTGTTTTTTCTCATTTTTTTTCTATCCCAAATCATCTATCCCATTTTTATCCCCCTATCTATCCCCCCATCATCCCCTAACAAAACCCCTATCAAACCCCAAACTATCCCATCTATCCCATATCTAAACTATCATCTATCTATCTATCTATCTATCTATCTATCTAATTCCCACTCCCTATCTTCTACCAATTCCATCTCCAAAAATCTGTCCCATCTCCCTTAAATATCTGGGCATCCCCAATCTTTCTATCCATATCTACTTTTCTGTTTTTCTCATAAACTATCCCATCCAAATTTCCTATCTATCTATCCAAAATCTATCTAAACTCATATCTATCTCCCTATCTTTTCTAACTTTTTTCTCATATCATCTATCTCAAATTTTAACAATTTTCATATTTTTATCTCATATCTTTTCCCATATCTAACTATCAAACCCATCTATCTATCATATCTATTTTATCAACCCATAACAAACTATCTCATATCTATCAACTATCCCATCTTTTAACTCATATCTATCTAACTATCATCTCCCGTTAATTTTCACATCTATCTAAACCAATAACTATCTATTTTATCTCATATTATCTCATATCTATTTAATCTGTTATTTTTGAATCTATTTTAAACCAAAATCTATCATCTATCTATCAAACTATCTATCTATCTATCTTTTCTGTTTTCTCATGGCTATTATCCAAAAATCCCTTTTTATCCATTTCCTTTTCTATCTATTTTAAAAATTAATTTTATCTTTTCCAATATCCTTTTCCCCCCAAAAAACTATTATCCCATATCTATCTTAAAAAACTTTTCTATCTATCCCCCTTTTTATCTCATATCTACTATCTAATCTCCCTTTGATCCCCCAAAAAAAATTTTTATCTACCCATTGGGTTATCCCATGTTTAATCTATCTATTATTACAATCTCATACAATCAATCTATCCTCATATCTATCCAATTTCTATCTATCCCAAACCAATATCTATCTATTTTATCATCTATCTATTTTATCCCATCCAATAAACTATCTTTTAAACTATATTATCTAAAAATTGATCTCTAATTAATCTATCTATTGCTTATCTATGCCTATCATATTTTTACTAATATCTAATATCAATCTATAGTTTCTACCCTTTTGTCATCTCCCTAACCCATGTATCAATCCCAAAATATTTTCACAATGTTCCCAAACTATTTCCCCAATAAACCCCCGGGATGTAACTACCTTAATATCTTTTGCTTTCCTATTTAACTATCTCATATACCAATCCCAACTATTTATCTATCCACTTTTTCCCCATCTATCTATCTATATCTATCTATCCACTTTTCTATCTACTATCTCATATCTATCTATCTAACTACTCATATCTATCATTTTATCTTTTATCCCCCCTATTTATCTTCTAAACTATTCATCTATCTATCTATCAAACTTTTCTAAAAACCCTATCTAACTAAACTCAAACCCATTCCCAAACCTTTTTGTTTTTGTCAAAACCCCTTTAAAAATTGCCTTTAAAGAGTGGGTACAGCCCCTTAAAGTGAGTTCCGGGGCTCGGGATTTTTTTGGCCAACCCCCCTTTTTCTTTTAGGAACCCCCCAAGAAACCCTAGGGTAAGGGGTCAAACACTGTCCCCTTGAAAATTAGCATTTATCAAGTCCTAAAAAACGTAAAAAAAAACTCATTGACCTGCAAGGGGGATGAACTTGAAAACCATCCCTACTTAAAAGGGGTAATTCCCCCAAACCCGACATTGAAGGGGAGGGTTTTGGAAACCAAACCCCCTTCTTGAATCCGGGGGCCCCAGGGATTTCTAAAAGAGGTCTAATACAAAAATGAAAAAGAGTTTCTTGGCTGGGCCTCGATAAACCCGATAGAAAATGAGCAGAAAAAGCCACCCCAAACTGAAAAGTAGTCAACCCTTCATCCCCCAAACAGCAAAGGGAATAATGAGGGGCCGGGGGAGGCAAAAAAGGGGAGCAAGGGTTTTGGTGGGGGTGGAACCCCCCTCAAAAGGGTCCATATTGGCAAAGAGTTTCAGCCTTGTTTTAAACGCAACTTGACCTCCTGGAGGAACTATGGGTGGGGGGGTGCCTGTCCCGATGCCACAGAAGAGACTTCTAGAGGGAAACCCCTATGGATTTACCCACTCCCCGCTAAAAAAAAACCATTTAAGGGTGGGGCACCTCTGCAGAGACTTAAAACCCTTGTCTTGTAACCAGTTAAAGGGGGCAGTAACAGAGAAGAGCGTTGTACCCCCACTGAATGGAGGAATCCCAAGGGTTTTCTTGGGACACGAGTGGTTTTCGGAAAAATTCATACCTTTTCTGGGCAAAATAGTCCGCAGGATGAGGGCAACAATTTTGGGGACCAGGCCCGGGAATGACAAACAGCGTGATATGCAGTATGTTTCCCAAAATGGGGGAAACATGGAAAAGAGACCCTCATCAATGCCCGTCAAAACTCACTAAAAGATCCTCCATTCCTTTTTATGGGGAGCCCCCTGTGGTTAAAAACCCCTTTACTCCCAAAGTCCCCACCATTTGGTATCTGGGCATGAACATCATTCCACTGGCTCCAGTAGCCCCCGAAATCTCCCTCGCTTTTTACTCCGAAAACTGACTTGGGAGCCGCCCCCCCAAAAAAATCAAAGGGGGGAAAAGCTTCACGTATCCCCGCTTTGCCTCTGCCTAAATGCAAAAACAGGGAAGGGAATTAAACACCAACAGGTTTAGGCGCGATCATTTCAGCGGCTCTTTTTAAAAATTTGTGAAAAATTTTTCATCATTTCTATATTTTTACATAAATTCCCCCTAAAGTCAAAACAATTCCCCAACAGTAAAATAAAAGAACCGAACCAAAATGAGTCAAAAGATTTTAAAATTTGGGGATTTATTCAAAGAAACAAACCCAAATCAAAATAACATTTAGGGGGGTAAAAGAAAGTGAAACCTTTGCTCCCCCTGGGGACCCCGCATTAGTCCCCGTTGGGAAAATTTAGCCTTACAATTCCCCTTCACCCTGTTAAAGTTGGGTTTCCCCTCATGACCGCTCACTTCAGGCCCCCTTTCCCCCAAAATTTTTTACTTTATGATGGTCCCGGACTGGGACTTTGGCCATTCAGAACTTTAAATTTATTCTTCGTTAACCAATTTCCCTTTGTAAACCCAAAAACCCTCTTGGACACAAGGGGGGGGTTTTTATCATCTCATCCCCTCTGTGACACACAGTGGTGGGTATCCTAATCAAAATCATCTGTGCACACAAGGGGGGGGAGTATCATGGAACATACCATCGTGACCCTGAAGGTGATGGTATCCCGGATCATACCTTCTATTACACACAGTGGTGGGGAGTAAAATGGGTCTTACCCCTGTACACAAGGGGGTGGTAATATCCAAGCATTTTAATCTTGACCCTTTGGGGGTAGTTTGTATCGGGGGATCATAACAACTGTGGGACAAATGTGATGGTAGTATCAGGGGGTTCCAAACAATCTGTTTAGACACAGTGGGTAGAACCAAAATCATACCAAAAGTTTACACACAGTGGTGGGGAGTATCATTGGGTCATAAACCCTCTGCTGCACCTTTTGGGGGGATGGGTATCTTGGGGTTTAACCATCTAAACACAGAGGGGGGTGTAACTTTTCATGGATCATGTCCCTCTGTGACACACCTGTTTGGGGTATATCAAGGAACAATACATCTGGTTACACATGGGGGGATAGTATCATGGGTTTTCACAGGAAAATGTCCCGGAAAATCTGTTTTTGAGCTGAATCCATGGGGCCTTTCAACACAACAAATTTAAAAATCAAGCACAAGTCCCATTTTACTAAGAATTTGGTTTTAAAGAAGGGTAATTTTCCCAGGATACTTTCCACCACTGGTTTTCACTATGGTCCCTAAATGGTAAGATCCAGGGTAAAACCCCTATCGTGTGTCAAAAGATGGTATGATCTTTAAAAACTACCACCACCATGTGGCACAAAATGGGATGATCCATGATTCTACCCCCACTTGTTCCCAGATGGTTTATTCATGAACTAAAACCAATTTTGTCACGAGTTTAAAAAAATTTATGAAACTAAACCCCCACCATTTTGGGGCACAGATGGTTTTGATGCATGAAACAAAACCCCCACTATGTGTCCCCAAATGGGTTTTATCCAAGGGTCACACCACTATCGTGTGTCCAAAAAGATTTATATCCATGATTCTACCACCCCCATTGTCCACAGATTTGGGATTAATTTCCCAAACACCACCTTCAAATTATCTGTGAATCCTAAAGGGTTTATACACTTTTGTAAACCCCACTGATAAGTGATATTGGATCTTTTTCCCAATAAATTTAAAAAAACCAAATGTAATAAATTTTTTGACTTTTTTGTTTGATTTGGTTTTTTATTTTTAGTATTTAGTTTTTGGTCCCCATTTATGCAGAAATATAGAAAGTTCGAAAAAGGGGTTTACAAAACTTTTTTTTTTTTTTTTTTTTTCAACATCAATGATCACTTCAAAGAAAAACACGACCAAATCATACATTTTCAATATTCAGTGGGAAAAAAAATATTTTTATACACACAATTTTGCAAGTTTTCCCCCCCTGTAAAAAAAAGGAAAGTTCTGTAATTTTTTTTTCGTAGGTTTACTTCCAAACTGTGAGAAACCGAATCAAAAAAAATCCTAAAATCACATTGTGTGATTTTTAAAAAATTAAATTTGCAAATTTTAAAACAAAATTTAAAATTTAGTTTCCCGAAACCTTTGCTTTCAATTTTCAGAGGTTAGTTCTTAGCACACACTGCGGGAGGACTCTCCATAAAGGGTCTTTTCCCAAAACTTTCAGGTTTTTTGGGCTGTTTTCTGGGGGACATTTTATTTTCGAATTTGGGTTCAGGTCGGGAAAGGCTAGGCCCCCTCCAGGGGGCCCTTTAAAAGCTTTCTTTCCAGAGCCACTATTTAAAGGGGCCCTGGGGTGTGTGTTTTCCCTTTTATTGACCTGCTAAAAGACCCCTCCCAACCCATCTTTAATTTCCTTACGAAGAAAAAAGTTATTGGTGCAGCTGTCCCCTTCCCCCTTTGTAAAAAGGGCCCCCCCCCACCCAAAGTATGATGTTTCCACCCCCTTCTTCTGCTTCACGGTTGGGACGGTGTTCTTGGGGTTGTACTCATTCTTCTTACTTCATACACAGCGAGTGGAGTTGATACCAAAAAGTTCTATTTTGGTCTCATCTGACCACATGACCTTCTCCTGCCTCCCCTGGATCATCCAGATGGTCCATTGGTGAACCCAGAAAGATCTGGACATGTTGTTGGGTAGCAGAGGACTTGGCATGCCCTGAAGGATATTAATCCATGATGATGTAGTTTTTTTTACTAAGGAGTAATCCTGTGAGGTTGTTGGTCCCAGCTCTATTCAGGTCATTGACCAGGTCCTCCCGTGTAGTTCTGGAATGATTCCTGACTTTTGTCAGAATCATCTATGACCCCACGAGGCGAGATCTTGCATGGAGCCCCAGACTGAGGAAGACTGACAGTCATTTTGTGTTTCTTCCACTTTCTAATAATTGCACCAACAGTTGTTGCCTTCTCACCAAGCTGCTGCCTATTGCCCCTGTAGCCCATCCCACCTTGTACAAATCTCCCAATTTTGTTCCCCTTGTCCCCTTAGACACTTTTTTGGTCTTTGTCAAGGTGGAGAAAGGGGGGAGTGGAAATTTAGTGGTGGAAAAGGGGTCTTTTTATAAAAGGTTTAAAAAGTCCAAAAAAATTTTTCAAAAACACTGCGAGGGCAAGTAGGAGGGCTTTTTTAAGGAAAAAAATTCTGCGAGAACCAAATTTTTTTGCTGGTTTGGGAAGTGATAAAATATTTAATTTTCATGCAATAAAAATTTTAAAATTTAAATTTTTTTAAAAATTATGTAAAATTTTTTTTTAAATTTTTTTTTTAAATTTGTCTCCCCCCTTTTAAGTGAACCTACAAAAAAAATAACAGTCCCCTCCCATTTTTTTATTGGTGGAAAAAATTGGGAAAAACCCCAAATTTCTTTAAATTTTTCCCCCTGTATTCACGATCATTGAAAACCTCCCCAAAAATTTTTTACGGGTCATCCCTAACCCCTGACCATCATTTAACTCTAATTTTTAAAAATGAACATACATACCCTGATCCCCATCATCAAAATTAAAATTATAATGATCATACATACATGAACTCATATTTCAAAACTAACCCCTTTTAAAATGGGAAATACATACAATGATTCCCCATCCCTACAATCTTTCTTTTATGGTCTTACATTAAAACTGATTCATCATACATCAAAATTTAAAACAAACATAAAATACACTATCTTTTGATCCCCCTATAATAATTTTGATCAACATACCCTGATTCATTTATACAAATTTCAAAAACCCGATCATACATTTCACTTTAACTCATTTTTAAAAAAACCAACCTTATACTGATCCCTTTCCATACAAAGGGCCCCATCATACATCTACTTTTTTATGATCCCCCTACATACACTGATCTATCAAAATCAAAAAATTATAAATGATCATACTACATGAAATTTCAAAAAACATCTAATTTTTACTGATCATAAAATACACTGATCCCATCCCTACATCTACATTTAAACTGAAATACATACACTGATCCCCATCAAAAAATAACATTAACGGGCCCCAAAAATACACCCAAACCCTCAAACAACTAACCCTAAAAAAAGACATACATTCAACTGAACCCATCCCTTAAAAATCACATTTTTTACTGATCCTTTTAAGCAATTTTCCCTCAAACAACACATTTTTAAAAAAGACATACAACATGATCCTTTTAAAACAAAAACCTATTTAAAAAAATGATCATACCCTACACTTACTCATCATAATTTTTTAACATTAAAATGATCAAAACCCTTCCTGACTCCATAACCAAACTACATTTTTACTGATCATACAAAAAACTGATCCCTTTTGATACATCTAATTTAAAGCGGGATCATACAAACCCCTTTTTTCCCCATCATACATCTACATTATTCAATAATATAAAACACAAAATTCATCATACATCAAAATTTTTAAAAGATCCCTACATACCCCGAAAAAACCCCTTTACACTCATAATTTACTGATCATACTACACTGATCTTCACCTTTTCATTAATTTTTTGATCAACAAAACACTGAAACTTTATCTACCCCTAAAAATTAACCCGTCATACATACATGGGGTCCTTTAACATACATTTTACATTATTTTGATCAACAACACTGATTCATCCTACTGTACACTAAATTAAAACTGGGTGAAAAACAACATGATCTCATCATTTAAACAAAATTTTTAAAATGATCCCTACAAACACGATCCAACAAACAAACTTAAATTTTTGGGCAAACAAAAACACTGATCCCCCAAACATACAATCAATTAAAACCTTTTAACAAAATACCCTTATTTCATCAAAACCTTTTAAAATTAAAACGATCAAACATATTTTGTTCATAAAACGTCTATAAAAAAAACTGACTTTCATACACGATTTAAACATACATTACCTTAAAAAATGAACAAACATACACCCGATTTTCCCAACATAATTACTTTTTTTCTTTATCATTTAAAAAAAAAATTTATCTCATCATAAAAAACTATATTATAATGAAACATACATACCTGATTCCCTCATACATCCCAATTTTACTGAAACATTTCATATACTGATTATCATCCCCTATATAATTTCTGAAACCCTAAAATACACTGGAAATTTTTTTAAAATTACATCTACATTAAAACTGATCAACATATACTGATCTTCTAAAGTCTATTAATACGCATAATACACTGAAACTCATCATACAACTTTCATTTTTTATGAAACCCTACATTTCAATATTTTATCCCAAAATCTACATTATATGACATAAAATACCCCTGGATTTTCCTCAACATCAAAATTTAACCCCCGATCATACATTTCATGATTTTCCCCACCCCAAAATTTTACATTATATGATCTGTTTCACCTTTAGAAAATTTCCCAAAAAATTTTTTTTACATCATGTTTTTTTACTTTTCAAAACCTTTTAAACCCCAAAAGTGAGGGGCCCGGACAGCATTTAATGTCACTGTCCCCTTTGGGAGAAAATTTAAACCCCCCCCGGGCCCAGCTGCCATTTTAAGGTGATTTTTTTTTAATGGCTCCAGGTAAACTTCAGTAAAACAAAAATGGCTTTTTTTAATGCGTTTTGTCTTTGTGGGGGCCCCAGGGGTTCATGATGCCCTCCTCAGCTCCTGGGAAGGGGAAAGCCCCCAAAAGGGCTTTTTGTATTAGTCCCTTTTTCTTCCCTCAAGAAGCACCGGGCCCTTTAGATCCCCTATTTCCCGAAAAGGGGGGTTTGGGCCCCTTTTAAAAGGGGGCCCCTCCTAACAAGGGTCACCTTTCTTTTTATGTTTTAAAAATCTTTCAAAACCAAATCACTTTTTAAAAAAGGGTCCATTTAAAAAAGTGGTCCCCCCCTATTCCAAAATATCCCCTTTGTATGGGCTCCCCCGCTCCTCCGGTCGGGTATAGCTACAGGCCTGTTTGATCTCCCTGATAGAATGCAGCAAATGGTAACTATAGCTACAGCCCCCCTTTTGATCTCTCCGATTTGGGCCCGCCCCGCAAATGGTTCTTAGCCAAAAGCCTGGCTTTATTGCAGCAAAGGGAAGCCAGTTAAAAAAAGTTCCCCCCATAAATAGGGGTCAGAAAGAGTGGGCCCCTTAAAAAAACAGTATCCCCCCAGGGGTGTCCCCATAAATTTGTGTCAGCCCGGAAATGTCCTTAAAAAACATTAACAGAGGGGGGTCCCCCAATTAAAAAGTTTCAGACAAAAGTGTCCCCCTTTTAAACTGTCCGGCAAGTGCCCCCAAGAACCCTGCCCAAAAAATGTGTCCCCCCATAAACGTGCCAGGGAGAAGTGTTTCTATAAAAAAGTGCCAGGCTAGTTTTCAAAAATAATGGCCCCGGCAGAGTGTCCCCCCTAAAAAAGTGCCAGGGAAGTGTACCCATTAAAAAAGTGTCAACAAGTTTTTCCCCCCTAAAAAATGTCAGGGAGAGTGGGCCCCCCATGAACCCTGCCAAAAGTTGGGGTTTTCCCAAAAATTTCCAGCAGAAATGTCTCCCAAAAAAAGTGCCAGGCAGAGTGCTCCATAAAAGTGCCCCGGGACATGCCCCCTAAATAATTTCCAAAGGGAGGTGTCCCCCATTAAAAAGTTTCCAGGGAGGGGTTGTCCCCCCTAAAAAAGGGGCCCCGGCAGGGGTGTCTCCAAAAAAATATTCCAAAGGGAAGGTCCCCCCTAAAAAAATGCCAGCAAAAGGGGTCCCCCATAAAAAGTGCCAGGCAGAGTGTCCCCCCTAAAATAGGCCAGACAGAGTTTTCTCCATAAAAGGTTCCCAAAAAAAGGTTTTCCCCTTTTTAAACATTGGGCAGACAGATTGTCCTTATTAAAAACAGTGCCCGAAAAGAGGGGGCCCATAAATTTTGTGCCAGGGAGAGTGTCCCCCCCAAAAGGGCCCGGCAGAGGGGTCCCCCAAAACAGGTCAACAAGTAGTCCCCCTAAATAGTGCCAGGCAGAGTGTCCCCAAATAAAGCCCAAAAGAGGGCCCCCTAAAAAATATCAGGGCGAGTGTCCCCCAAAAAAAGTTGCCAGGCCCGAGTGTCCCCCTTTAAATTTTTGCCCCGACAAAAGTGTCCCCCCAAAAAAATAAAAAGGGCCCGGCCCGTGTGTCCCCCATAAAAATGTGCCAAAGGGGAGTGACCCCCTTAAAAAAATGCCCAAAAGAGTGTCCCCCTAAATAGTGGGCCCAAAAAGAGTGTCCCCTTATAAACCCGTTCCCGAGGGGTTTCCCCAAAAATAAATTTCAGAAAAGAGTGTTTCCCTTATAACCCCGTTCCCGGCAGAGTGTCACCATGAACATTTCCCCGAAATGTGTCCCCCCATAAAAAAGTTTTTAGGCAGAGTGTTTTAAAAAAAAAGTGCCCGGGAGAGTGTCCCCATAAAAAAGTGCCAGCAGAGGTCTCAATAAAATTTGTGCCCCGGCAAGTTCCCCCTAAAAAAATGGGCCCGCGAGTGGGCCCCATAAAAAGTGCCAGGGCCCAAAAATGAAAAAAAAAAAAAAAAAATTTAAAAAATGGCCCGGCAGGGGTTTCCCCCCTAAAATTGGGCCCGCCGAGTTTCCCCCAAAAAAGTGCCAGGGGAAATGTCTCCATAACCAAGTGCCAGGCAGGGGTGTCTCCCCAAAAAAAGTTTCCCGAAAAAGTGTCCTTAAAAACATTTCAGACAAAGTGTCCCATAAATTAGGCCCCGGGAAGTTCCCCCATAAATATTTCAGGGAAGTGTCCCCCCCCAAATGGGGCCAAGGGGGAGGGGTTGGGCCCAATAAATGTGCCCCGGCAGAGTGTTTTCCCCAAAAAATAGTCCCCGGGAGATTTTCCCCTAAATGGTGGCCCGGAGAAAGTCCCCTTTATTTAAAAAATGCCGGGGAGATGTTCCATAAACAGTGCAAAGAGTGTACCAAAATAAAAGGGCCCCAAGGAAAAGGGGTCTCCCCCAAAACAGTGTCAAAACAAGTGCCCCCCAAAAATATGCCCCGGCAGAGTGGGGGCCAAAAATATGCCCCCGGCAGAGTGTCCCCAAAAATAGTGCCCGGGGAGAGTGTCCCCCCCCAAAAGGTTTCCAAGGGGAATGTCCCCCAAAATGGTGCCCGGGAGAGTTCCCCCCCATAAAAAAATGCCAAAGGGAGAGTGTCCCCCATAAATGGGGGCCAAAGGGAGAGTGTCTCCAAAAAATGGTGCCAGGCAAGTGTTTTTCCAAAAATGGGGGCCAGGCCCGGGTGTTACATAAACCCTGTTAGGGGTTTTTTCCGCGAGTTTACACTCCTGGGAAAAAACGCGCTTTTTTAAAGGGTCCGTCTTTAAAATCCGTGTAAAAAAGCCCCCTTTGGCAAGTGTCCCCCATAAACATTGCCAAGCGAGTCTTTTACAAAAGGGGTAGACAAAGCATCCCCAAAAAACCCGTGCCAGGGAGCAGTCTCCCCTTGTCAGGGGCCAGGGAAAGTCCCCCTTTAAAAGGACTAGGCACTGGGGCCCCCCAATAAAAAATGCAGACAGGGGCGCCGCATTAGGGGCCCGGGAAAGTTCCCCCATTACCAGTGCCCGAAACGTGTGTACTCCCCGCAAAAAGTAACCCCGGGAATGTGTCCCCCCTTAAAAAGTGTCGGGCAATGTAGGGCCAACCAAAAACCCAAAATCGACTTCCCGTTTTTAGTGCAAAACCCATGGCAAAAAACCCCTGTCCAGCGAAGTTTAGGGGCCCCTCGGAATTTTTGGGTGACATTTTAACAAACCCCGGGAGACAAAGCCTTAGGAAAACAGGGCCCGGAAGAAGCCCCGGAAATGTAAACCCCCGTTCCCGGCAAAATTAATTTTTGGCAGAGATTTTTGGTTTATGGACGGCACCGGGCCACCCCCTTGGCTTTTGCCAGAGACGTTTAAGCCCCAAAAAGGGATCCCCCCTAAACCTTTTCCTTTTGAGCCCCCGCCAGGCAAGGGGTTAAACGTTTTAAGGGGCTGGGAGATTTCTGTGTACAAAACTATATGCAGAAACCCCCAAAAGGGGCTGGGGGCAGGGGGTTAAAAACCACCTTTTTTTTCTGTTTTTCCCAGTTTTTTGGCTGAAGGGTGCTGTTCTCCCGTCTATCATCCCCTGTGAAGGGTAATTTTGCAGAAAAAAATAAAAGTCCCCTGCTCTTGGAAAAAATGGCCCTACCGGGCCACCCGGGGTTTGGAAGCGGCCACCGTCCCCAAGCGAAGCCCGGCACCTCCCTTTTTGGGGAAAAAAGGGGGAAAAACCCGTGACTATCTTTTTTATCATCTAGGTTTATAAAGAGAAAACGGTTTTTAAGCCCCCCCCTCTTCCCCCACATGTTTTTTTAGTATTCGGTTTGGGGAAAATGACATCTTTACTTTGAAATTGGCCTTATGTAAGAAAAAATTCCCCGCAGTAAGGTTCCCCTTTTTTATCCTAGCAACCAATCAGGCCCCCCAGCAACCCCAATCAGAAACTTTAAACAACCAAAATTAAAAAACTCATAACAACCCCAAAAAGGGGGTCAACAAAACCAAACAAAAGCCCAAAGCCCCCCAATCAAAGCCCATAGCAAAACCCAAACAGAGCTCATAGGGCCAAACCCAAAAAAAAGCTCATAACAACCAAACAAAGCTCATAAAACCCAAAAACCCGAGCTCAAAAGCCCCCAATCAAAGCCCAAAGCCACCCAAACCCGAGCCCTTTGCAAGCAATCAGAACCCATAACAACCAATCAGAGCTCATTTGCCCCCAATCAAGCCCATTGCAACCAATCAAACTCATAACAACAAAAAAAGGGGTCATAGAAACCCAAACAGACCCCTAGGAAACCAAACCCAAAACCCATAAACCAATCAGAAGGGCCCCCCGCAAAACCCAATTTAAATTTATAAAAAACCAAAAAGGGCTCATAGCAACCCAAACAGAGTCCCCAAAACGACCAATCAGAGCCCATAGCAACCAACCCGAGCCCCTAGGCCCATCAATTTCCAGTCCATAGCAAAACCCTCAACCCGGCCCCTAAAACCAATCAGAGCCCATAGAGACCCAAGAGCTTTTTAGCAACCAACAAGCCCATAGCATCAATCAGACCCCAAAACGACCAATTTTTGGGCCCCTCCCTTAAAAAAACAGAGGCCCCTACGACCCAAAACCCGAGCTCATAGCAAAACCCAAACAAACCCCCTTTGCAACCAATCAGACCTTTCAGCAACCAAAAACAAAGCCCATAAGGGGGGGAATCAGTCCCCTAGGGCAATCAGAGTCCATAAAACAACCAAATCAAAAATCATAGAACCAATCCCGGAAACTTTATATTTAAACCCGAGCTCATAAAAAATCAGAGTCTTTTCAACCAAAAAAGCCCACAGCAAAACCCAAACCCGACTCAAAGGAACCAATCAGAGCCCCCAGCCCCCAATCCCAAGGGCCCCTAGCAACCCGTCAGGGGTCATAAACCAACCAGAAAAATTTTAAAAAAAACCCCAAAAACCCATAGCCCCCAATCAAAGCTCACTTTTTTTTTTTCCCAGAGCAGTATAAAAAATGAAAACGAGTCGAATTTGGGTTTCTATGTGCTCTGATTGGTTAAAAAAAGAACTCTGATTGATTAATATGAGCTCTTTGGTTGCTAAAGGGCAAAAAAAGACAATTTTTTGCTAGGAAAAGTATTTCATACAAAAAAGGCCCAAAATTCCCCAGGGCTCCCGTGGGTTCCCTTTCAAACCAGGGTAAAAAAATAAACCCCCAATACCAAAAAATTTTAACCCTTAAAAATAATTTACATCCCCTGTTTTATACACGTGAAAAGTCACTCTGGGTTTTGGGGGGCCCCCCAAATTTGGAACCCCCCCCTCTTGATTTCCCTTTTAAAACCCGAAAGGAAATTGGACGGGGGGGGCTGTTATGAACGGGGCGGGGCCAGTTTTCGGGCATCTTTTTTGCCCCCAAAAACAGGTGCAACCCCCTTCCCCTGCATTTTTAAATGTCCCCCCACCCCAATAAACAGGCATAAATTTCAGGGGCC
>JAODAL010070024.1:0-16101 GCA_025379985.1 Phyllomedusa bahiana
ATCTCAAGAATTGTACTGGGAAACCCTTCTTCAAAGAATAGGGGGGTTTACTACTCCAGTGGGGTGAATTACATGCCCCTTTTGCGATAGAGGGGGTTTTCAATCTCCCTCGTGTCCCTTTTGTTACCATCACATCCGGGAAAGTTTTTTTTTGGGGGGATTTCTCATGGGGAAACTTGATCCAATACATTTTGGTTTAAATTTTTGCAAACTCTATGAACTCCTTTTTTTCCCATCCACAGACAAAGATGATCAAAAATCTTGTAAGAATGCAATTTTTGATGTTTTTTAAAGGGGGTTTCACGCCAAAAAACTTTGTTCCTCCCACCACCCCAAAGTATAAATTAGCAAACTTGGGCGCAGGAATTGCCCATGGGGGGGTTCCTCTCAATTGATGGTATAATTCCCATTGAATAAAAATTTTTTTTTGTGGAACAAACGTTAAAGACCCAAACCAAATTTATTTTAAATCAAATTGTTACCCCTCCCTCTAATTTGGTGTATATAAAATAAAAATTCAACACAGTTTTTTAAGTACTAGGCCGGGGACAGTGGGGGGTTGAAAAAGTTTTTAAGGCTATCCGGGAGGGGGGGGGGTGGACCAATTTTGGTCGCCCTATATCCCTTTATGGAAAATGGGAAACTTCCTGAAATTCCCGTTGTCAGATTTGAGATATGGCCAAGGAAAGGCATCAAATATTTGGGGCATTTTTATGTTAAGGCGCTTTATAGTTTCAGGCCTTGGGGGCACAGTCGGGCTGGATAGAGATACCCTTTTTATATTTCCTTTTCGTCTGGTTTTTTAAACAATTTGGGGGCGGTGAATTTAATTGGCGTTGGGCCCCTGGGGAAGGGGGGCTAAAAGGGGAAAACCCGGAAACGGTCTCTACCTTCATAGAACATTTTGGGGGCCCAAAACCCTCCCCCCCGAAAAAGTCCTTTGATAGGTGGGGGAGAATCCCCACCTTGAACCCATCTTTGGGGGAACTCTCCACTGGAGGGGAACGGTGATTAGTCAAACCACTGATTTTTAGAACAAATGGGCCCCTAGAGTCTACTACAAAAGATCCAGGCGGGCCCCATGGGGAAATTGTCCACCCGAATTGCACCCGTATTGCCCGAGGGTCATTCCTCCCTAAAGATAAATTGAAAGTCTTTTTATCCCGGGCATTCTGGTCGGATATTTGGGGTTTTTTAATGAAATTTAGGACTCAAGTAGGCCCAAAAATATCTCCCCGGCCTAGCGAAAAAATAATCCAAACTAAAAGAACAAAGCTATATAGATTGTTTTAAAGTTTTTATGCCGGAAAAAAAACTGCTGAATTGGGGAACCGTCCAAGACCCCGGTTTTAGGTCCTGGAAACAAATTTTTTAAGGGGACTTTCAATGTCACTTACGTTGAGGCCGGAATTCCGACAGGGTTCCCCGGATTTCTGTAGTGAGGACGAAAACCCAGTTCCTATCATGAGATATTGATGGTGGGGGCCCCAGGGTCGGGGCACTTCACAAGTTTCAGCGGCCTCGCAACAGTGTGAATGGGTTTGAATGGGTGTGAATGTCTTTACATATTTTTATAAATTTACTTTAGTCCTTAGCCGGGGCGCGGTAAATTATTTACGTTTTTAAACGTAACGCCACTCACTAATTTTTGGGGTTTTAACTTCACTCGAATCTCTAAGAATTTGTTTTATGTTTTTGTATTATCTAAGTGGTTTTATTTCCTTTTAGTGAAAACTTGATTAAAAAATACTTAAAAAAAAAAAATCGACAATTCATTTCCCCCCTTTTCCAATGGTGGATCCCATTTTTTCCCTCAAAAGACCGCGAATCTGAGATGTTGTCCCCGGGCTGAAAAAGGGGTTTTCCGAATAAAGACGCCTTCTCCCCGGGTGCCTTTTGGGTCCGCCAGATCCCGAGGGGCCCTTCTCTTTGGGGGTGGATGCCTCCTCCGTGGGGGCAGGGCGGTCCTCACACAGAAAAGCCCCAAAGGCAAGACTCTCACATGCGGGTTCTTCTAAAGACCTTTTCGCCAGCGGAGCGGAATTATGCCATTGGGGATCGGGAGCTCGTGGCCATCAAGTTAGCCCTGGTGAAATGGTGACATCTGCTGGAGGGAGCGCATCCACCAATTGACATCTTTACGGACCACAAGAATCTCTTGTATCTTCAGACGGCCCAGCGTCTAAACCCTCGCCAAGCCAGGTGGTCTCTCTTTTTCTCCGTTTGACTTTGCTTTCACTTCTGGCCTGCTGAGAAAAATGTCAAGGCTGATGCCCTCTCCCTTGCCCTTGATGTGGTTGGTGAAGAACCAGTGTCCACCCACATTATTTTCTCCCGAACGGTTGGTTCACGTAGGCTCCCGGGATCTCCAAGGCGTTCCTGCGGCAAGACTTATGTGCCTCTGGTGCACAGGAAAAGGATACTGGGTGGGGCATATTTCCTGTTGGCTGGTCCACCCCGAGCCGGAATTTCTTATGCTCTTATCTCTCGGCACTATTGGTGGCCAACTCTGGCACAAAACGTCAAGGACTTCACCCTCTCCTGTGCCCAGGTGCACTACGAAAACAAGGTCCCACATCACGGGCCCGCAGGCCCTCTTACATCCGCTGCCCGTTCCAGAAATCCCTTGGCCCACACATAGCCATGGACTTCATCATAGGACCTACCTATGTCTTCGGGAAATTCAGTCATCGGGGTGGTCACAGACCGATTCTCGAAGATGTCCCACTTCATGCCTCTTCCTGGTCTGCCGTCTGCACCACAATTGGCCGGTCACTTCTTCCAGCATATCTTTCATCTACATGGGTTACCTTCGCACATCGTCTCCGATCAGGGAGTTCCATTTGTATCCCGATTTTGGCGGGCGCTATGTTCCTGTTTGCAAGTTAAGCTAGACTTTTTTTCGGCCTACCACCCTCAGTCCAATGGACAGGTGGAAAGAGTTAATCAAATTCTGGGAGAATATTTGCGTCATTTTGTATCCGAACGTTAGGACAACTGGGCTGAGCTGCTCCCCTGGGCCGAGTTTTCTTACAACCATCGTGACTCGGATGAAGCCGGCGTTTCTCCATTTTTTGTAGTCTATGGCCACCACCCGCGCCCTCCCCTTCCCCTGCCCACAGGTTCGGAGGTGCCCGCTGTGAATGACCAAGTTCGGGATATCAAGTCCATCTGGCAAGAGACTCGACGTTCCCTACTTCGGGCCCTCTGCTCGTATGAAGTCTCAGGCGGGGACAAGGGGAAAGAAGACCTGCTCCGACATTCCTCTCAGGAGACAGGGTGTGGCTTTCTTCAAAGTACGTATGTCTGAAGATTCCCAGTTACAAGTTGGGTCCTCGCTTCCTTGGACCCTTCAAGGTGCTCCGGCAGCTTAACCAGGTGACGTACAAACTCTGCTTCCCCCAATGCCTCGGATCCAAAACTCTTTCCACGTCTCACTCTTCATGCCTCTGGTCCTGAACCGCTTTTCTCAGAAGAAGGTATCGCCTACCCCGGTAGATGATTCTGCTGATATTTTCGAAGTACTGTCAGAGGGAAGCATTTCTTCCTCATGGATTGGTCCTGAGGAGCAGAGGAGACCAATCCTGAGAGGTCCTGGGAGCCAGAATCAAATATTTTTAATCACGATCTCATCCGCAGGTTCCTTCAGGCTAAAAAGGAGGAGACGTCTAAGGGAGAGGGGTACTGTAACGGGTGCACCCGTGTCCCCCTCTCCGGGCACCCGGCGGGGACGGGTTGCAGGCGCACCCATCCCATCCGCTTACCTAACCACGCTCCTGTCCTGCGCTCTCCCCCTGCCGGCCGGAATGCACACTCGCGCCATCTAGCGCGCGAGCTCGTTCATGTGAATTTAAAGGGATAGTGATTGGATAATTGCCGGGCACTGACCCTATATAATGTATGGGTCCACGTCACTTCCCTGCTGGATCTTTGTTGCTTTTGAGCCTTAGAGAAAGCGTTCCTGTGTGTTTACTGCCTTGCCTTGTTTGCTGACCTCTGCTTACGTTTATCGACTCTGAACCTTTGCCGCCTGCCTTGACCTTGCCGCCGGTCCCCGACTACGCCTACGCCTCATGATTTTGGTACCAACGCTCACCCTTTGGCTGCCCCCCGTAAGCAAGTCACGTCAGGGGTAGCGACCTGGTAGACTCCCGCCACAGCAAGTCCATCCCGCTTTGCGGCGGGCTCTGGTGAAAACCGGGACCTACTTAGATTCCACTTCCTGGCGTGGCTTACACCAGCGCTGGCAGAGGTCCTGAGCATAACCTGTCCCAGCCGTTACAGCCAGCAATGTGCCAGCAGTAGAATGGCAAGTAGCTGTAGCAGCAGGAGCAGCATTTGAAAAAATGTTTTTTAAAGTAGACAATTTCTTATTGGGAGTTTTTATTCTGTGAGTTCATAAGGACATTTTTGCTGAGTTTGGGGTCAGGCTGCTTTAAAATGGATGCCAGGGTTGCCAATAAGGAAATATTCCTGTCAGGGGTAGGAATCAAAAAGGGGCCCGGTGATATGTTAAAAATAGGAAGTTGTAATGGGTAGGCGCCCCATTTGATTTAGCTGTATGGGGCCCTAAAACGGTTAATAGATGTCTGTCGGCAGCACTGGCTCCCATCGAACCCACTTCCTTCTGAACCTCCATGTTCCCCGAAGTTCTTGAGCTGTTCTTTCTGCCAACACATATATGACAAGTGGTTGGTCCCTGGTGCAAAAAGTGATATGGGTCTCCTGCCAGTTACCATGTGCCATTTTCAATACTTGTGTCTTGTTTTGTGTCAAAGGGGCCCTGTACCTGCTGTGGCTATGCCGTCCTCATCTTTTCAGTCAGCCATTGAATGGAATGATTTATTTTAGCCTGTGAATTTTTTTCTGTGACTCTTATAGCCTAATTGACTTGACTAAGATGTACCCCGAATCCAGTATATAGATGTGGAAGTTAATCCCAGATTCACCTCACCTGTTTGGTTGTTAAAATGAACCTGGTGTTTCTTTGTCATAGACTTTAATTGGAATCAGCGATCAATTGTTATTGAAGATCAAACATCAGTGAGATAATTCCCAAAATCGGGAATCGACTCGAAGACGATAATTGACTGAATCGCTCAACACTAATCATTAGTGTTGAGTGATTATAATCGGCAAAGTTGAAATCGGCACGGTTTTTATGTTGATCGGAATTTTCCGATCACGCGATAATTTAGGTGAGACTCTGCGCACAATTTATTAATATTGCGCCATTTTCGGCGCTTCTTGTCATTTTGGCGGCCATCAAATCAGCTTAGAGAATAGAGCAGGATGAGCTGGGTGTCCGACGTCAAGACTGTGATGTGTATGGTTGTGATTGGCTGGAAAAATCACATGACCTCGTTATACATAGAACAGCCCTTCCTGTTCAGCATCAGTGTGTGTCTGTGTCGCATAAGAGCAGGACGTGGGTCAGTTTTCTCCTCAATACAGCTCAGCGACACAGTTCTCTTTGTTCACAGAGACAACTATGCTTTTACTGTGAACATTAGAACATAGTAGTTAGAGAATTTCAGTTTTTAGTTAGTAGCTGATTATTTTGGGAAAGGGCCTTTTTCCGGAAGGGGGGGGCCAAAAAGGGGTTTTTTGAAAAAAAAAGGGGGGAAAGGGGGGGGGGGAAAAAGGGGGCCCCCCAAAAAAAAAATTTTTTTAAAAAAATTAATTTTTTAACCCCTTTTAAAAAAAAATTTTCCCCCTTTCCCCGCCCCCGAAACCCCCCGGGCCCCTTTTTTTTTCCCCCCCCTTTTAAAAAAGGGGGGGGGGGAAAAAATTTTTTCCCCCCCCGGGTTTTTCCAATTTTTTTTTGGGGCCCCCCGGGCCCCCCCCCTTTTGGGAACCCCTCAAAAAAAAAACCCCCTTTTTCCCCGGGGTTTTTTAAACCCCCCCCCCCCCTTTTTAAAAAATTCCCCCCCCCTTTTTTTTTTTTCACCCCCCCAAAACCCCACCCCCCCCCCCCTTTTTTTTTTTAAAAAAAAAAAAATTTTTTTTTCGGGTTTAAAAGGGGGGTTTCCCGGGGGAAAAAAGGGGTTCCCCAGCCCCCTTGGGAAAAAAAAAATTTTTTTCCCAAAAGGTTTTTTTTGGGCCTTCAAAAATTTGGGGTTTTCCCCAAAAAAAATTTTTCCCCAAAACCCCCCTTGGCCTTTTCCCCCCCCTTTTTTTGGAAAACCCCGGGGTGGGGGGGGGGGGGGGTTTTTTGGGGGGGGAAAAAAAATTTTAAAAAAACCCCCCCTTTTCTTTTTTTTTTAAAAAAGGGGAAAAAAACTTTTTTAAAAACCCCCAAAAAGGGGTTTTTTTTTAAAAATTCCCCCCCGGGGGGGAAAAAAAAAATTTTGGAAATTTTTTTTTTTAAAAAATTTGGGGAAAACCGGGGTTCCCCGGGGGGGGGTTTTTTTTGGGGGGCGCCCGGGCCCCCCCCCCGGGGGGGTTTTGGGGGCCCCTTTTAAATTTGCATTAAAGGAAACCCCTTTTTTTTTCCCCCCCTTTTGGGGGGGGTTTTTTTTCCCCCCTTTATTTATTTTAAAAAGGGAAACCCTTTTTTTTAAAAAAAAAAAACCCCCCAATCCAAAAACCCAATTTTTTTTTTTTTTTTTGGGGGGGGGGACCCGGGGGGGAAAAAAAAAAAACCCCCACCTTCCCTTTTTTTTAAAAAAATTTTTTTTCCCCAACCCTTTTAAAAAAGGTTTTTTTTTCCACTTTTTTTTGGCCCATTTGAAAAAACCCCGGGTTTTGGGGGAAAAAAAAATTTTCCCCCAAAAAAATTTAAAAAATTTTTGGTTTTTTTCCCTTTTCCCCCCCCCTTTTTAAAAACCCCGGGTTTTTCCCCTTTTTCCCCCGGGGGGGGCCCCCTTTTTTTTTCCCAAAAAAAGGGGGGTTTTTTTTTAAGGGGGTTTTTTTTTGGGGGTTTTTTTTTGGGAAGGGGGGGGTTTTTTTTAAAATTTTTTTTCCCCAAAAAAATTTTGGGGAAACCCAAAAAATTTCCCTTTTAATTTTTGCCCTTTTTTTTAAAACCCGGGAAAGGTTTTTTTTAAAAAAAATTTTTGGGGCCCCCCGGGGCCCCCAAAAAAATTTTTTTTTTTAAAGGGGGGGAAAAAAATTTTTTTTTTTTTTTTAAAAAAAACCCTCCTTTTTTTAAACCCCCCCCAAAAAAAAATTTTTTTTGGGAAAAAGACCTTCCCCTTTTTTGGGGTTTTTTTAATTTTTCCGGGAAAAAATTTTTTTTTAAAAAAGTTTAAAAGGGGCCCCCCCAAAAATTTTTTTTTAAAACTTTTTTTGGGGGTTGGGGGGGGGAAAAAAAAAAATTATTAAAAAAAAAATTTTTTGTTTTTCCCCAGGGTAAAAAATTTTTGGGGTTTTTGGCCCCCCCCCCCCTTTTCCCCCTTTTTTTTCCCCCCCAAAACCCTTTAAATATTTTTTTTTTTTCCCCCAAAATTTTATCCCCCAAAAGGTTTTCCCTTTTGGGGGGGCCCAAAAAACCCGGGTTTAAAAAAAGGGGAATTTTTTCCCCAAACCCCCAAAAAAAAATTTTTGGGGGGGGGGGGGCCCCAAAAGTTTTTTTCCCTTTTTCCCCTTTTTTTCCCGGGGGGGAAAAAAAAAAAAAAAAAAATTTTTTTTTTTGGGGTTTTGGACCCCAAAAAGGGTCCAAAAAAAAAAAGGGTTTTTTAAAATTTTTTCCAATTTTTTAAAGGGCCGGGGGAAAAAGGGGGTTTTGGGGCCGGTTCCCACAAAAAAAAAAAATTTTTAAAACCCTTTTTTCCCCCCAAAAACCCCAAAAGGGGGGGCCCCAAAAGGGGGTTTTTTTTTTGGGGGAAAAAAACCCTTTTTCCCCCAAAAAAAAACCCCCCCGGGGAAAAAAAATTTTAAAAAAAAAAAAAAAAAGGGGGAAACCCCTAAAAAAAATTTTTAAAAAAAAATTTTAAAAAAAAAAACCCGAAAAAAAAAATTTTTTTTTTCCCCCCCCGGGGGGCCCCCGGGGGTTTTCGGCCCGGAAAAAAAAATTTTTTGGTTTTTTTCCCCGGGCCCCCCCCCAAAAAAAATTCCCCATTTTTTCCCCCCGGGGCCCCCTTAAAAAATTTTAAAGCCCCTTTCGCCCCTTTTTTGGGGGAAAGAAAAAAAAAAAACCCCCCCAAAAAAAAACCCCAAAAAAAGGGGGTTTTTTTTTAAAGGGGTTTTTGGGGGGGGGGGCCCCCCCCCCCTTTTTTTAAAAAAATTGGGGGGGAAAATTTTTTTTGGGCCTTTTTTTCCCCCCGGGGCCAGCCATTTTAAAAAACCCCCCCAGGGGGGTTTTTGGAAAATTTCCAAAAAAAAAAGGGGGGGCCCCCCCCCCTTTTTTTTTTCCGGAAACCCGGGGGGGGGGGGTTTTTTTCCCCCAAAAAATTTTAAAACCCCCCCCCTTTTTTTTAACCCCCAAAAAAGGGGGCCCCCAAAAAACCCCCTTTTTAAAAAAAATTTTTTTAAAAAAAAACCCCCCCCTTTTGGGGGGCCCCGGGGGTTTTTTCCCCCCGGGGGTTTTTTCCAAAAAATTTTCCCCCCTTTTTAAAATTTTTTCCCCCGGGAAAAAACCTTTTTAAAAATTTTAAAAGGAAAAAAAGGGGGGTTTGGGGGCCCCCCTTTTTTTTTTGGGGGCCCTTCCATTTCCCCCCCCCCCCCGGGGGGTTTAAAAACCCCCCCCCCAAATTTTTAAAACCCTTTTTTTTTAAACATTTAAAGGTTTTTAAAAAAATTTTAAAAGTGGGAAAAAAGGGGGGAAAATTTTTCCCCTTTTTAACCCGGGGTTTTTTGGGGGGGCCCCCCCCCCCCTTTTTAAGGAAAAAAAAAATTTGGGAAACCCCCTTTTTCCCCCCTTTTTTTTTTCCGGAAAAAAGGGGGCCCCCAAACAAAAAAACCCCGGGGGGGGGGGGGAAAAAAAAGGGGGGGTTTTTTTTAAAAACCCCCCTTTGGGGTTTTTTTAAAAAAAAAGGGGGTTTTAAAAAAGGGGGGTTCCCCCCCCCCCAAAAATTTTTTGGTTTGGGCTTTTCCCCCCGGGGGGGGGGGGAAAAATAAAAAAAAGGGGGTTTTTTCCCCCGGTTTTTTAAAGGGGCCCAAAATTTGGGGGGGGGGGGGGTTTTTTCCCCGCCCAAAATTTTTAAAACCCCCCCTTTTTTTTTTTCCCCCTTTGGGAAAATTTTTGGGGGGGGGGAAAAAAAAAGGGTTTTTTTTTTTTTTAAAAAAAACCCCCTTTTTAAAAAAAAAACCCCCTTTTTTTGTTTTTTAACCCCCTTTCCCCCCCGGGTTTGGGGGGGGAAAAAAAGGGGTTTTTTTCCCCCCCCTTTTTTAATTTTTTTTTTTTGCCCCCAAAAAAATTTCCCAAAATTTTAAAAAAAATTTTTTTTTTTTTTTAAAAAAAATGGAAAACATTTTCCCCCCCTTTGGGGTTGGGGAAATTTTTTTGATACTCTGACCATTTTAAATTAAAAAAAAAAAAGGGGGGGGGAAAAAAAAAAAAAAAAACCCCAAAAACCCTTCAACTTTAGATATCTTTTTGCAATTAGTAACAAATGAGTTTGAAAGTTGTCAGATTGTCCCCCTAATAATAGGAATAATTTATCTGAGGCAGAATTTAGAGTGTTGACCAAATTTTTTGGGAAAGATTTCCCGGGAGCATTTTTAAAGGGGCACATGGGGGAAAAGAAAAAAAATAGGGGAGAAACCCCACACAAAACTTTTTTGGGAGAGACCCAAAGGGGGGAGAATTAAACGTTCTAAAACTTCTTGTGATGGTAGTAATAAGACCATCCCCCCGGAAAGGGGGCCAGTTGGGGCCAAACAATACTTTCAAGAGGAGGCCAAGTGGATCCACTGAATGAAGTTGGTAGAAACTCTGGGTCTTAAAGAGAGACTTGTACTTGCTTGTTTTCTGTAGAATATGGGGTAGACCATGAGGCTGTTACTAGTTTCATTCTCGTTGACTTCTTCCCATGATCTGGTCAAAAAGACCAGGGGGAGCTTAATATCCCCCCCGGATAATCCTTTTCCCTTAAGATTTCCAACTTTTGTGGCTACCCCTTCTGTTGGGCCAATGGTTATTATTTTTTGTATAAGTTATTAATTAAATGTGGCTACATTGTTGGATATACTCACATACTGTATAAACTAGTCACAAAAAATTAGGGATATTTGGCTTTTGTTTGAAATTGGAGGATGAACATAAAATTTCTTAATTTTTTTTTAAAGAACTAAATAAGACCATTTCTTAACTTCATGTACATGTCCAACTGTTCAGTGTTTCAGTACTTTTTTTTTAAAAACTTGCTAATCTCTAACAAAGGGAAAATAAAAGGGAAAATTTCCCCCAGGGGGTTTTGAAACTCGAATCGTTTCCCAAAAAAATTTTGGAGATCAATTTTTAAATTTGGAAAAAAAAACATCATGGGGGTTTTAAAATTTTGACATCATAAAAACCCAAAATAACACCATCATTTGTTGCATCATTGAAAGGGTTCAAGCAGGAAAGCCTCAAAAACGAAAAGGCCAAATGAGCTTAGAGTTTTAAGAGTGTCATCAGCAGGTTTCAAAAGAGATACAGAGAGACTGGAAGAATCACAGAAAGGCAAAGAAGTTGGGGTTTTTGGCTACACACACCTGAAGACCCCCTTCATTGTAAAACAATTCCCCTTTCAAAAACCCAAAAATGATTGCCATACAACTCCAACACAATTAAGGGTGGCGAGAGGCAACTTAAATTTTCATTCAGATCATTTGTAACTGTTTTTTTTGACCTGGGCCCCTCAAAAAGACACAGACATTTATCGTCCCTTTAGGATGCTGGGGAGCACCTACCGGACCAAAAAAAAGGGGGTCCCCAGGGATTTGATGTACACTTTGGTTTTTCCCCTCACCCCCTTTAAACGTCCGGGAAATTTGGGGGGCATTTTTTTCCCCTTAATTTCCCCAGGGGATTTTTTACAAATTAAACGGACAAATTTGTGTGGGGTGTAGAAAAATGATGTCCACTTCCTTTTTCCCTTTTTGTGAGTTTTCCCGATTTTTCAAGAAATTTTTTTTCCCTCCTAAAAAATTTTAAACCCAAAAGCCCAAAAAACCCCCAATTTTTTGTTTAGCATATTCCTTTCTTTTAAATTCGGGAGGGGAAAAATCAAAATTTGAAGTAAAAAATATATGGCAACCAAATTTGTAACATCTTCTCTCTATAGGTCCCTTTAATTTTATTTTTTTAAATCCCTGAAAAATGTAACCCCTATTTCAGTAAACAACATGACTGGGCCTCCGCCAAAAAGGCCATTTTGGCCAGTTTTTAAAACCCCTTAGTATTGAAAAAATATGAGGGGGGCATAAGCCCCCTTGCAATACAGCAAACTGAAAATACATAAGGAACAAAGGGTAAACCCGCCATCCCAAAAGATTGGGGGGGTTGATTTAGAAAAAATTTGGAGGGAAGAAAATTTTATAAAGGGGAAAAAAATATAAAGGATGTTGGGCCAAATTGGGAAAACGAAATTTAAAAAATCTAAAAGGTTTTTTTATTGGGCCCCCAAAAATAATCGGGATTTTTTAAAATTTGGTTCTAAAATCCCCTTTTCCAATTTGGCACCAAAACAAAAATGGTGGGGGCCAAAAATTTTCCCAAAAACCCAAGGCCCAAAAAAGGGAAAATTTTTTTTAATTTAAAAAATTTTTAAAAAACATGGGCCCCAAAAGGCCCAGAGGGGGCAGGGGTTTTAGGTGATTTTAAAAAAAAAAAAAAAATCGGCGGGCCCGTTTTTTATCATTTGGGGTACCCAAAAAACACAAAAAATAAAAAAATTTAAAAAGGGAAAAAGGGGGGGGGGTTAAATCCAAACTGCAGTTGGGAAAAAGCTTTTTTCGGGGAAGTTGGGGGGAAAGGGATGTTCTGTTTTTTCTTTGAAAAATTATTTTTCCCCAATTTTTTGTAAAAATTTTGTGAAAATTTTTAAATGTAAAAAAAAATAAATGGGGAAAAAAGGAAAAGGCCCGGCAGGCTTAAAAAAATAATGGCCAATTTTAAAAAATTAAAACCCCAAATACCTCTATTTAATTTTTCCAAAATGGGAAAAATAAAGGGGTTTTTTTGGGAAAAATTTCCTGGGGAAAAATAAAATTAAAAAAAATTAGGCGCCGCCCCCCCTATCGCCCCTGGAAGGTTCCCAGGGTGGAGGGGTAACTGGGTTTTTATTTTTGCACTTTAAATTCCCTCTTAAATTTGAACTGTGGGTTTTTTTGTTTTTGCATTAATTAATAAATTACCTTTAAAGGTGCAGGGCCCCCTAGGGAAAGGTTTTACAAAATTAACTTGACCTGGGTAACAAATTAGTTTTGGGGCCCCGGTTGCCCTTTTAAAATTTTGGGTTTTTTTTTCAAAATTTTTTCAAAAGGGGGAAAAAACCCCTGTTTTCTTTTTTTTTTTTTATTTTTAGGGGGGGCCCAAAGGGTTTTTAACTGGGGGGTTTTTAAAAAATGGAAAACTTCAAAAAGGGAAAAAAATTCCCGGCACCCCGAAAGGGCAAAACCTTTTGGTAAATCCCAAAAAATTGAAAGGGAAAAAGGGGCAAAGGGGGGTAAAAGGAGGCAAAAAAAAAAAAAGGAAAAAGCGGCATACCCAGGATGGAATAAGAGGGCCCAAGAATTTAAAAGGAAATTAAATTTTAAAAAAAAATAAAAGGGAACAAAAAACAAAAAAATTTATAAAATAAAATAAAAAAATATTTTTTAATATATAAATTTTTAAATATAATTTTAAAAAAAATTCCCCTTTAAAAATATAAAAATAAAAATAAAAAAAAAAATATTTAAAATTAAAATTTTTTAAAAATTTTTTACCCCAAAATAAAATTTTAAAAAATTTAAATAATTAAAAATTTCCCCTAAACCCGGAAAGACCCCCTCCGCCTTGGAAATTTAAAAAAGGGCAAACCCCGGGTTCCAAAAACCCCCGGGTTAAAATTTAAATTTCTAATCCCCCCAATACATGGCGGCAAATCGGGGATTTAAAAGGATTGGCGGCAAGAAATTCCTGCCCTTTCAAAACCAAAAAATCAGGTATGGGAAGAAAGGTTTTTGAGGTTTTAAAAATTTTTAAGGGTTTTTCCCGAAGGGCATCCCGGGGTATTTCAGAAAAATTTGAAAAACCCCTTTCCAAGGGTTTTCCCTGCAAAAACCATCCTTTTTAAGGGTTCAGGAGAATGGTCCGGGGGAAAAAGAAAAACATTTTTTCCCTTTTTAAGGGGGCCCCCAAAAAATTGGAAAAAAAGGAGAATTTGGGCGACTGGGGGAAAAGGGCAAAGTGGGAAAAAAGGGCCCCCCGTTTAAAAAAAAAGGTTTGGAAAAGGCATCTCGGAAAAGGGCCGTACGGGGGCCCAAAGGGGGTTTGGGCCCTAAACCCCAACAAAACCACACCGGGTCCAAAAAAAATTTTCAAGCTAAGCCGAAATAACCCAATTTGCCAAGTTATTCAAAATTGGAAAGTTACCCAGGGAAAAAATTGGGAAAAAAACGTTTGCCTTGGGGGAAATCTTCATTTTCTGCTGAAAAAATTCGGAAAGGGAAGTTTGGGGAATTTTTGGGTCAAAACAAAAAGCCCTGGACCACCGGGTAGGATCAAGGGTTGGGTTAAAAGGGGTGGCACTGGTGGGGAAAAATTTCTCCCTTTTGGCCCCCTTTTAAACCAAAATGGAATTCGTTTTAAAAATTTTTGGGAACATGCCAGGAAAAAATTGAGGGCGTTTGAAAGGAAAAGGGGGCCCAAACCCCTTTACAAGGCATGTTACCAAAAAAAGTTTGGGCCCGGTGAGTGTATATATACACATATATATATAAAGGAGCTATATAAGGATTACCTCTACGTAAGCTAGATGACGTCCATATATCTCCTAACATCAATGGGACGATGCATTCACGGTTTTCAGGATTATCATTATACTGCAACTTTTTAGAGATACGGGGATTATTTTCCCCCTTTTTATTGATTGGGGGAAAAACCTATTTGTCAGTTTTTGGGCCCTTTTCCCATCACTCCCGGGGGAACCCTGGTAAACTGTCATGGAGAAATGGTTTTGGGGTTGTTAAAATTTTTAAAAAACTTAGTTTGAAAATATTTATAAATCTTTAATAAAATTTAAGATGGGGGAAAATTTTTCCAAAAAATTTGATTGGTTTACTTTGCCGAATTTCCCGACAAAAATAAAATTCGTTCCAAATACTTCGGACAATCACGTTAAAAAACCCGCTATTTTCCAAGGGTTCACAGAGCCTGCAGGTGCTGTAAATGTTGTGCAATGCTTAAAATTTCAGAGGGCGCTTAGTTTTTGGGCTTTATACCCTTTTTTTTTAGTATGACAAAGCACATGACTGCCGGGCCCCCCCTTAGAATCGCTTCAAATAAAAAATTTCCCCGGCACTTAAAAGAGGGCCCAAAACTGACCAAAAAACGAAGGGGAAAGTAGCCCCGATAAAGTCATGGCACGACAGCTGGAAAAAAACAACTGAGGACCCAGGTAGCAATAACAGTGACAGAGTGTGGAGGGACGGCGGCAGCAAAAAGCAGCATGAGTCAGACATGCCAATGACATTTTAGAGGTGGCAAAAAAAATAGGCCCCAGATGGCACAATAACAAAGTGTGTAGGGTTACGGCAGCAACGACACAGCAGCAAAGAGGTTTAGACTGGGACAATGACAAGTGTGTAGGTCACGGCCCGCAGCCCCCAGCAGGGAGCATAGGTCAGACAGTTTGGGACAATGACAGAGTGTGGATCACGGCAGGGAGCCACAGCAGCACCTGAGGCAGAAAATGGCACAAAGAACACAAGTGTAAGGGCAACGGCAGGGGAGCCCCTGAGGTCAGACAGTTGGGACAATGACATTCGGAGGTGGCAAAAAAAAGAAATAGGCCCCCAGATGGGGCAAGCCAGTGTGTAGGTCAAAGGCAGCAAACCACACACCGCATATTTAGACAGTGGCACAATGACAAGTTTGTAGGGCACGCAGTTTGCCCAAAAAGCAAACAGCATGAGGTCAGACAGTGGCACAAATTACCCGTTGGGTTCACGGCAGCGCAGCATGAGGGCCTTTCAGTGGGGACAAGACATTCTGGAGGGGGCAAAAAAAAGGGGTAGGCCACAAGGGGGGCCCAAAGACACAGTTTGGGGGGGGCCGGGAGCCCGCCAAAGCAGCAGCCTGAGGTCAACAGTGCACAATGACAAAAGTGTGTAGGCACGGAAAAAAAAAAATAGCCACAGCAAAGCAAGGAAAGGGCAGACAGGCAAAAACAGACACATGGGGTAAGGGTTTTACGGCCCAACACATGAGGCAACGTGGGAAAAAATGACATTTTTGGAGGTGGCAAAACCTTTTAGGGCCACAAGTGGCACAATAAAAGAGATTTGGGGGTCCACCCGCAGACAAGCGGGAGCATGGGGCAGGCAGGGGGGGGGGCACAATCACAAATTTTGGAGGTGCAAAACAGTAATAGGGCCCCAGAGTGGGACAACGACACAGTTTGGAGGGGACGCAGCACCCGCAAGAGGCCCGGAAGTGGACACAATAACCCCAGTGTGTAGGTGACCGCACAGCAACAAAAAGCACAGCAGCATGAGGGCAGGAAATGGCACAATGACACAGGGGGGGAAAGTCCCCCACCAGCAACAACACAGCAAATTTTGGGGTCATAGAGTGGCCCTAATGACCGACTGTTAGGTGGTTTGGGAATAAACCCGTCCTTGGGAAAGAAGGGGGTAGGCAGATGGAGAAACTGTCCAAACAAAATGGGTGGCCCAAACAGGCGGTGGCGGCATCAGAAAATTGGGTAAGGCAGGGGTTTGAAGCCCCGACTGACCCTAAGGCATTGGGGTTGGGGGAAAAACCTGTCCGATCCACGCCCGATTCAAATTGACAAAGGTCAGTCGTTCCACAAATTTTCCCTGGACAAGGCGGGTTCCCCCTTGGGGTAACGATGGTCCCCGCCGCAAATGAACACCCGCTCTTAAAGCCACACTACTGGCCGGGGAGGCCAAAATTTCTCCACTGCAAACCGGCAAATTTTCGGGGCCCCACATCCAGTGTGGCTGGCC
>JAODAL010070025.1:0-16101 GCA_025379985.1 Phyllomedusa bahiana
AGAGGTTTTTTTTTCCCCAGCTTTTTTGTAATGAAGTTTTTTAGAGTTTAATTCTAGAAAACAATTTTTTTAAAATAGGATGGAATCCCCCATTCTTTGTTTCTCTTTTTTAATTGTTTTTAAATGGGTTGTCTCAAAAGGATTGATAGCTATGTTAAAGATCTTGCAAAAACAAGTCATTTTGTAATATGTGTCCATTAACAGTGTCCTACTTATTCCTGTTTCTGACAGCACCATCACCCTTGAGCCACTCTTGACAATTGTGAAGAACAAATGTCTGTTAGAAACAATCTTTTTTTTATAATAGGACCTGTAGTATAGCTGCATGTCACAGCAAAATGCCCCCAAAAATTCAAAACATGACCCATGAGCCACTTTTGACAATTGTGAAGAACAAATGTCTGTTAGAAACAACATTTCTTATAATAGGACCTGGAGTATAGCTGCATGTCACAGCAAAATGCCCCCAAAAATTCATAGCATGACCCGTGAGCCACTTTGGGACAATTGTGAAAAAACAAATGTCTGTTAGAAACAACCATTTTTTATAAAGGACCTGTAGTATAGCTGCATGTCACAGCAAAATGACCAAAAGTAAAAAAAAACACGTATCTGAAATGATTCGGATAATAAAAGGTATTTTTGGCACCTTTCAATTACCTGTGGTGACTACAAAATTGCTGCATTCACATTTAAGTGCAAGGTCCCTCAATGACAAAAGCTGTTAGTGCGCCAAAGTGAAAAAACACGTATCTGTAATGTATTCGGATATAAAAGGTATTTTTGGCACTACCCAATTCACCTGTGGTAACTACACAATTGCTGGATTCAAATTGAACTGCAAGGTGGCTCTATCAACAAATCTGGACTGGGCAAAAGTGCAAAAAGCACGTAACTTTAATTTATTCGTATAATAAAAGGTATTTTTTGGCACCTTTTAATTCACCTGTGGTGACTACAAAATTGCTGTATTCACATTTAAGTGCAAGGTGCCTCAATGAACAAAGCTGTAGTGCGCAAAAGTGAAAAAACACGTATCTGTAATGTATTCGGATAATAAAAGGTATTTTTGGCACCTATCAACCTGTGCTGACTACAAAATTGCTGGATTCTAATTTAACTGCAAGGTGGCTATATCAACAAAGCTGGAATGGGCAAAAATTGAAAAAGAACACCTATCTGAAATGTATACTGATAATAAAAGTGGAGTTTTGCACCTAACAAAGACACCTGCAGTTACTAGAAAAGATGTGTATCCTAATATAAGTTCAGGCTGCCCAATATCCAGGAAATATTTCAATAGAAAACTGTTAATAATAAAGCTATTGCAGTGCAATGTCTACACTAAGTCTTGGTGAACTTTATCCAGTATTCTTTATAGAGCTTGTCTGTGTTCGCCCGTGGGGCCCCCCCAGCTCCCCTCCGTGACTTTACAGCGGTAGATGCTCCTTTAAAATTCTCTACCTAACTACATAAAATCTTCCAATCTCTGATCTAACTAAGTTGTAAGGATCACAGCTAACAGTAGAGCTTTCTCTGTGAAGAAATAGAATAATTTCGCTGAGCTGTTTGGACACAGGCAGAGCGCATGTCCTACTGCTATGAGATGCTGAGAGACACTGATCATGAACAGGAAGGGCTGTTCTATGTAAAACGAGGTCATGTGATTTTTCCAGCCAATTGCAACCATACACATCCCAGTCATGACGTTGCACACACATCTCACCCTGCTCTATTCTGTAAGCTGATTTGCTGGCCGCCAAAATGACAGGAAGCGCCGAAAATGGCGCGATCTTAATAGATGATGCACAGATTTTAACCTAAATTATCGCATGATCTAAAAATTTCGATCAACATAAAAACTGTGCTGATTTCAACTTTGTCGATAATAATCACTCAACACTAATGGTGACTGTAAGGAAAATCCCATGGCAGTAGTCACAGTACTCCAAGTGGGTCCGTGAGCTATATAAGGTCAGCGACTGGCAATTAGCCACTTAAAATTAAAACGTTAAAGGAAACAAAGAAAGCCATAGACCTAGACAGTTTACATACATACAATCTTTTAGATAAAGAAATCATAACAAAAATATAAAAATATTAGTTCTAGACAAACATGTTAAAAATATGATCATAAAGGGAATCATGGCTGACATTTTACACTTGGGCAACTGGTTTTCATATGCTTTACCTTATGTCTATATTGTATACTTAGTCATGGCATCATATCTGATTCATCTATGGGATTTTTTCATTACTGGACCACCTTATTTGTACTTTATGTGCTATTATTGCAGATATTAAATCACATACATATTGTATTTGTTTTACGGTCGAGCACTGTTTTGATTCACTAGCGCTTTGTCTTATTATACACACTATTTTATATAAAAAGTTTTTTTCTGTTTCCAGCACTATTTAATTCATAGATGCATCATTCTGATATTATGCTGTAAATTATTTATATTTGATACACTTTTTATGGATTAATCATACTTTAACCTTCCCTTGTGTATATGTATACCTCTCCTATTCTTATGATCATATTTTCTAACATATATTTGTCCAGTACTTTCTAAGATAAATTAATCAATAATAATTACTTAATATTTTTGATATTCTGTGTGATATTCTGTGGATTTATTGTTAATATTTAGTTAATCCAGGAATTATTTATTGGTTGTTTTTTGTGATATAACCTTTTAGATCAGTTATGGCAGTACAGATACCATTCTGACCAACAAGAAAATCTATCCGTCTTTCTTCCAAACACTTCCGAGTGACCAAACTCAGTATCTGGCAATAGTTGAGCTTCTTCGTTATTTTGGTTGGACATGGTTCGGTGTTATTGCATCTGACGATGATGGCGGACATTCACAGAGCCAGGAATTAAAGAAAATGGCAGAAGCTCACGAAATCTGCATCGAGTTCATTATTCATATCGTCTCCGATGATAAAGAAGATAAATCAGACATTTCAGAGAAGAGCAAAATGATGTTTAAAAGATCAACCTCAAAAGTTCTTGTTCTTTGTGGCACAATTTCTTTGCTTATTATTGATTTTATTGAGTTTAAAAGCCGCGTCGGTCATGAGAAGACTTTAGTGATACCTGTAGGGTCGAATTTTCATATTTTTTCATCTTCTAAATATATAGAAACTCTCCATGGGAGTCTGATATTTAATCCACCCACTAAAAAGATCCCAGATTTGAAGACATTCCTTGAAGAAGTTAGTCCAGAAAATCGCCCAAACGACTTGTTCCTGGAACATATTCTTGCAACATATTTTAATTGCTTAACCTCAAATCATATATCAAATTTTATGCTTAGAGAATCCTCTGACTCTAAACTTTACAACTGCAGTAAAAGTCTAAAATTAATAAGACTTGGTAATAAATATTATACTCAAAAATTTGGAAACACCTATTTAATATATAAATCTGTGTATGCCATGGCACATGCTTTCCATGAAATGAAAATATATATGCTTGGACGCCATGATAGAAGAACAGAAAATCTTAACCACATGTTACAGGTAATGATATTTTTTTTATTAATATTGTTATTATTTGTATTAATATTGTTATTATCTCATTTCCCGCCACAGCCTATTTTGTTGGCATTTGTTTTTTATTTCCCTCTTTCTAAGAAACATACAGTAAATTCTATTATTTTTCAATCAACATAGTTGTTTGAGGGTTTGTTTTTTTGTGAAACAAGATGTACCTTTTAATGGTTACATACCATATAATTTACTAGGAGACAGAAAAAAATTGTAAATGGGGTGAAAGGTGAAAACATTTTTTTTTTTTATGAGGTTTTGTTTTTGTGGAATTCAGTCTCTGGTATAAATATTATGTTATCTATTTGCTGCAGGTTGATACCAAATGTGTAGAGTTTTCTTTATGTTCAAATCATTTAAGAAAAAAAAAAATCAATTTTTGGGCTGCATCCTCATTTTCTGCAACAAATATATATATATATATATATATATATATATATATATTTGTTTTTTTAGTCTATGGACTTGATTAGAGGCTCTTTTATTGTGGGCTGAAGTGTAAATTTTATTTGTATCATTTTAGAATATGTGCAATTTTTTTGATTATTTTTTATTCCAAATGCTTTTGGGACATGAACTGACCAAAAAATACAGTTTTTTTTTTATCTGCTCCTACTGTGTTCAGCGTACAGGATAAATGATGCTTTATTTTCATAGATAAGACTTTTATGGATGTGGTGATACCAATTATGTGTAACTTTTAGAATTTGCTTTTTATTGTTTTTTTTTGTAAATTGAATTGGCAAAAGGAGGTAGTTCTGAGCCAATAATATTAAAACTTTTTTTCTTTTTGCACTTTTACATGTAGCCCCACAAGGGTTCTTGAGCTCTTGGTGGTGCAATCTCTTGTAGATGGTTCTGCATTATTTATTTATTTATTTATTTATTTATTTTAAATCCTCTCCTGTTTTCAGCGTACAGAATACATGATGCTTTATTTTGATAGATAAGACTTTTATGGATGTGGTGATACCAATTATGTGTAACTTTTAGAATTTGCTTTCTATTTTTTTTTATTTGTAAATTGGCAAAAGGAGGTTTTTCTGAACCAATAATATTAAAACTTTTTTCTTTTTTGCACTTTTACATGTAGCCCCACAAGTGTTCTTCACCTCTTGGTGGTGCAATGTCTTGTAGATGGTTCTGCATTATTTTATTCCTAAGGCAGGAATTAATAGGAGCAGTAACATGTCAGCCACAAAAGCCTTCATTAGGCTTCTGGCTGCCATAGCAATCACTTGGCACCGTGTCATGACTCGGTGGAGAGGGGGGCAATCAGGAGACCGAACAGTGTACAGCACCATTCCTTACTCCTTTAGGCACTGCAGACATAATTGGTGTTGTGTCTAATGGGTTAAACAGTAGGGATCAGAGCCAGCGTCAATAGCTACTGTTACCGCTGGGTGTCTGCAGCTAGCAACTTCTGTATATGGAGCTACTTACCGGCATTAGGACATACCTGTATGTCAAGTGTCAGTAAGGGGCTAAGAAAAAAATAAAATGTTAATACATTTTAACCCTTTAAGGACACATACAGTTTTTACCTATTTGACAGAGCCCGATTTTTGAGATCTGACGTTTGTCAATTTATGTGGGAATAACTTTCTGATACTTTTACCTATCCATGTGATTCAGAGATTCTTTTCTCGTGACACATTGGGGGACATAGATGAAAACTGTCTAGGCCTAAGACTTTCTTTGTTGCCCATGGAATCCAATCAGGACTCCCCTTTCATTTTTTAGAGCACTATATGAAATGAAAGGGGACATCTGATTGGTTGCTAAGGCCAACAAAGTAAATCTTAGACCTAGACAGTTTTCATACACATGGCCCATTGTGTTTTAAGACTGTACTAAATTTTGGTCCATACAATCATTGTTTATTTATATCAAAATGTTTTGAAAATTTGGAAAAAAATTGCCATTTTCAAAGTTCAAAAATTTTTGTGTGAAAAACAAATAGTTAAACCACACAAAATATTTTATAACTAGCATCTCCCATATGTCTACTTTATGTTGGCATCATTTCTTTTTATTTTTTACAATATAACAGGGGTATAAAATTTACTAACAATCTTTCAAGAAAATTTGCATCACTGATTTTTTTTAGGCACCAGTCCAGTATTGATGTGGCTTTGAGTGGTTTGTATAGACATTCCTATAAATGACTCCATCTAAAAAACTGCATCTTTTAAAATATTCAAAACCCCATTTAGGAAGTTTGTTAACCATTTGGGGTTGACACAGAAATGAAAGTGGAGGTGAAATTTTATAATTTAACTTTTTTGCAGGTTTTTAATTTGTATGCATTATTTACTGGAACACAGTGGATGTGACCAAGAAAATGCAACTCAATATTGATTTTTCTTGATTATACTGTTTTTATAGATCTCCTGTGTGTGGCCCTAACACACTATTTGACTCAACCACAAGTCTCAGAATAGGTGGTGGACCTAATGATTTTTGGGGTCTTCTTTTATTAGGATTTTCGTACTTGCCATCTCAGGTTTGTGGACACCCTGAGGTGTTAAAGGGGTTTTGCCAAGAAGTAAAATTGATGTGGGAAGCTTGCAAATGAAATAACAAACATTTTCACCATTCATCATTATTAAAAATTCTGCACCATTTTTGTTTTAGCTGCTCCTTTAGTGATCCATTGTTTACAGCTTGTCTCCATGGAATATGACCAGGACTGCAAGCTCCTCAGTCCTGGTCAGACATCACCTCTCCTCTTAGGCAGCTACTGAATGTTCAAACCCCAGGTGCTGTCACTCTACTTTGTCCTCTGTGCTCCTTAGAAATTAGTCAAACAGTGCAAATAAATAAAAAAAGGAAATTCAATAAGGTTTGTGAATTGATAAAGAGAGAAAAAACCAAAGGTTTGGTTCCTGCAGGGATTTGAACCTAGGACCCTTGTGCCTGGAGGCACAAACTGTACCTCTCAGCTAATCACAATGCTTTACATAAACAGACCTTTCTTTGGCCACAGGGAGGACAGGCCTGGTGATGTCATCCTGCTGGGTCACATATGCAATTCAAACAAATCACACACGCCCCCTTCTGAGCACACAGAGCTGAAGAGCTGGATACAGGAGGTATGAAATGACATTGTGGCAATACCCCTTTAAAAACTTTAATAAAAGACTTTAGCAAAAACATTTTGGGAAAAATAAAACCCCTCGGGGAATTTACCCCAAAGTTGTAGGGGTATTTTTGAAAAACAAGTGTTTTAACAGTTTTTAAAACAGACCAAAAGGGTGTTTTAACGGCCAAAAGGGAAGGCTGGGAAATTGAAAAAAAAAAAAAAAACCCTTTAAAAATGAAATTTTAGCGGGAAAATTTTTTAATTTTATGAGGAATCCAGAAAGACTCCCCCCGCCGAAAATTTTGTATCATAATTTTTTTTTGAAAATTCTTGTTTTTTATGTTATGTATGGTTTTTTTAAATGTAAATTCATAAATTTGTGGTGATGTCATAGACAGTCCACAAGCCTTTGTCAGGCTTCGGGGATGCCCAAAGAACCCAAGGAAAACCCAGCAATTTTTTGCCTTGGGAAAGGGAAAGGGGGGGAAAGGTTTCCCTTTTCTTTCCTTTGCTGAGGTCTTGGGGGGTTTCCCTTTGTGGAGCGAACGGGGTTCCGGTCTGGGGACGATGAAAATAAAGCCATTGTATAATACAGCTGACTTCATGCACTTTTTGTGGGAGCTATATTTTGTGAGCCGGCAAACGTTTTTTTGGGGAAGTTATGAAGTCTGATTGAAACTAATAAATTTGCAATCAGGACATTCCTGAAAGTACAAATGTGTGAAGGGTTTTAAAGAAATCAAATAGGGGATTTTTCCCATAGGGTATGTGAAAAAAATGTTTTTGAAAAAAACCTTGAAAAAAGTTTATTTTAAAAACAAATGTCTTTTTTCATATTATAGAATGAAGGTCCTGGTTTCTATGTTCAATATACAGTTGAAACCAGAAGTTTACATCCACTATATAAAAAGACACATATGTTTTTTCTCACTATTTAAAACGGGAAAAAAACCCCTTTTCCCGTTTTGGGTTTAAATTGGGAAACCCAAAAAATTATTTTTTTTTCCCAAAATTTGCCAGTATAATGAGAGAGAAAATTTTTAAAGGGAATTTTTTTTTATTTTCGGGAAAAAGTAAAACATTTTAAAATTATACTAGATTACTATCCCTTTAAAATTTTGGGGAAAACCCCATAAGATTTGTCATTTTCTCTGGATGTTCAAATTTGGGTTTTTATTGGAAACATCTGGTTAATTAGAGACACAGCTGGGGAAAAAGTTTTTTAAAAAACTAGAACTATGATGGAGTCTTTGAAATCCTTTCGTTTTTTTTTTCTTTTGTGGGGCTAAAATTTTTCAGAATTCCCGGGTTGAAACTCGGTGAATTTTCCTTTTAAATATGTTTTGAAAAAAAATTTTGTTGGGGGAAATAAAAAAATTTTGGTGAAAAAAAATTTGGCGTTTTTTTCCCCAAAATTTTCCAAGAAAATCTGAAGGGGGGTTTTTTTGGTTTCCCCATATATTTTGAGGTTTCCCTTTTTTTCACTAAAAGTTTCTATAAAGTTTTGTGCATAATTTTTCCCTTGTTTTTTATTTTAACCCTTGATGGTTCATATAGTTTTAAGTTTCCTTTGGGAATTTTAAGGGCAATTTTTTAATTTTCCCTTTTGTTTTAAAATGTTGTATTACTGTTTAATGCTGAACCCCAAAATTTCTTTGTTTACTCTAGGCTTTTATCTTTTGCTAATTTAAGGGTGGTGTTTTTTAAGGTTTTGCAGGAGACAGTATTTTGGAAAGTTTAAATTTACTATCAGTTTTAGTGAAGAGGGTTTAAAAAGAACAGGGCCAGACTTTCCCAGCTCTGAAAACTTCATACGGTATGAATTTTTATGAAATAAATTTTTTGATTCCTTTTCAATGTTTTAGCCCCTCACTTTTGAAGGTGGCAGAACAGTTATTATTTTTTTAGTTTTCATTTTTTTCTTTTTTCAGGGAGGGAAATTTTTAGGGGGGAATTTTTGGAATTTGTGAGGAAAATGGGAGAAGGGGTTTTATAAAAGCATCAGGTTTTTCTGGCTTCTTTGCAATCCATTCCGGAGAATGAATCGGGGGAAACCGAAATTTCAGGAACATGTATTTTTATTCTGACAGTGGTTTAAGATTTTTATTTCAGGGAAAAATCAAGGAAATTTAAGGGTCAGAAGGAACAAAAACCAGAAGGGAAATAGTTTTGTGTATTTTTTTGTTTTCCAAACGAGTTTTAAAGGGGCCCGTGACACCCAGCAGGGAATTTTTGGGTGAATAGCCCATTTGGATTTTTGCCGCAAAACAAGGGGCCGTTTCCTGGCCCCCTCATGCCTGAAAGCTCTTTCTCCGAACCCCGGGCTGGAGCCGCTGTCAGGGACCCGAGCAGCGGGGTTGCTTACGCGGGAAACACGGCTCCCTCCCCGGGCGGGGGCTCCCGCCCCGGGGTTGGAGCGGAGCTTAAGGTATGAAAACTTCGCTTGTTCCTGAGCGGGGAGGGGAGGGCCGGGGTTGTGGTGGGATTTTTCCGGGGTGGGGGTTTAAATTTTTTTTTGTAATCCAAAAAAAATTTTGCCGGACCCTTACAAAAAAATTCTAAATATTCTTCCCAATTTTTTTTCCCGATATTCCAAGCACATCCCAACTGGGGGTCGGGCTATGCAGTTATTTGCCTCGTGACATCCTTTCCGGTCGTGGACAGAAAAAAACAGCAAAAACGTCCCAGAAAAAGGGAAAAAACAAAAAAAGGGAACGTTTGGGGGCGAAGGTAAAGCAAAAACAAACACCAGAGAAGGGAATCTGAAGGGGAAAAATTTGTTTCCCGGGATGGTATTCAATGGGAAAACCCGTTTTTAAATTGGAGAAATTGGCCTGGTTTGGCTTTTATTGGGCCCAAAAAAAAATTATTCGAGAAAGGGACCTGGCCCTACAGGTTTCCCCGAAGAAAAATCATTATCGGGGTAGTTTTCCCTTTGAGGGCCCTGGCGTTTATTTTTTGATTTTATTTTTTGACCATATAAAGAAATGTACGCTTTTAGAAGGAAAGCAGGAACAATAAATTTTCAGGGTTTTCTCTTCTGATGAGGGCTAAAATACATTCATTGCGATATTCTATGCTGTGGAAAATTGGCACGAAAACCCTCACTCGAAATTTGCAGTTTTTGGGGGTAAGGGCTGGGGAATTTCCCTTTTTCCCCAAAACGACAAAAGGGCTAGGGGACCGCCCTTTTTTTGAAATTATGAGGTTTTCAGATTTGATGAGAAATCTACTTTGTTTGGAGAGATTTCAAACGGGGAAAATTTCTCTTTTTTCCCACTGGGTGGGAAAAAGGTTTTTTTGAAAAATTTTATTGCGGGGTTACAAACCTGGCCCATAAAATTTAAAAGGTGGGGGTAGCAACTTTTTTCCCAAAAAAAAAAAGGTTTTCCCCTTTTAAAGCAGTTTCATTTCCCTTCCAAAACCCGATTTTAAAATGGCCCAAAAAAAAATTTTATTGGCTAGTGTTGTTTTGGATTTGCAAAAATCTGGCCCAAAAAGGCTTCCCGTTTTCTAGGCAAAGATGAAAAAACTCCCCTGTGAGGAAGTTTGCTGACCATGTGGTAAGAAGTTTTTTTGGGGGCCCCTTTTTGAAAAAAAGGTCGCAAAGGTTTCAACCGATAATTATTTTTAAATTTAGTTTAAAAATTTGCTAAAAAGCTTAAAAAGCAAAGGAACAAAACCTTTGTGGGGGAAAAATGAAGAAGATTAGGCGAGGGAAATGGCCCCTTTAAAGAAATTAAAAACCTTTAAAGAGGGAATTTGTACAAAACTAAAGTGTTTAGAAATGAAGAAAATTTTTCACTTACAGTATATCAAGGAAAGGTCAACAAAAAAAAGTTGTCATTTTGGGGGTTCCGTTTTCCCTCCAGGGTGGGTTTTTGTTGCGTCTGTTTCCGCTAAAAAAAGGGAAAGAAACGGTTTTTAAAAATTTTTCATTTAAAAAAAATATGGAGGTTGGGTTGTGTGGATCAAAATGGCATGAAAATTTACCACCGAAAAATGCCAAGGAAAATTTGGGCCCCCTTTTTATGCATTTGAAAAAAGCCTTTAGACTTTGCGGGGGTTTTAAATGCATGGATAAAAATTAAGGAGATTTCCCACCAAAAAATGCACGCCCAAGGGAAATTTTTTTCAAACGTTTTTGAGGAGTTGAGTGGTCCTTATGTCAAATATAGGGAAAAGGGTTCCCGTCCCAAGTTTTTAAGGGTCCGAAGTGATGGGGTTTAAAACAAAATTTTTGCCAGATCAATGAAAAATGCAAGAAAAAAAAAGATCTGTCGGCAATTTTTTAAAAATTTTTGGTAAGTCTTTGTGTGGGCAAAAGTTTCTGCCCTAAAACAAAGGCAAATTTCCTAAAATGCCCCAAAACAAAAAATTTTAGAAAGGTGAAATTTTGCGCCATATTTTTTTTTATGCTCCCCCATCCCACATTTTTCTCTTGGGTTTTTGTTCTTCAGTTGTTGTTTTTTATGTGTGCAAATTGAATTAAAAAAAATGTTTGAAAAAACGTTTTTTATTATAATTTTTTGTTATTTTCTTTAGAAAATAAAAAAAGCTGAAAAAAAAAAATCAAAAGCATTACGGGTTTGGGTCTAACAATAATAATAAATTTTCAAAAAATATAAAATTTTTAATAAATAACCACAAATGAAAACTTAAAAAATTTAACGAAAAAAAAGGGAAGGAAGTCAAAATTTACTGCTTTCCCGTTGTTTTAGGGGGGGGTCCGAGGGCCAGTAGTCCTTTGTGTTAATTTCCACCCGAAAAAACACTTCCCTTTGTGTGTAACATCATGGGGAAAGTTTTAAAGAAAAAACAGCCCCAAAATATCGGATAGAAAATTTTTTAACCCTTTACAAGTCTGGTAATTCTTGGGTGCAATTTTTCCCGAGCCCCGTTCATCTGTTTCAAACAGTTTTTCAAGAAACAAAAAAAATTGGTTTGGGGAAAGTCCCGCCTTATACTGCTCGAAAAGGGGGAAGGTTCTATGTTTTCAGAGATGAACGTGCTTTGGGCTGAATGTGCATACCAAACCCAAGAACAAAAAAGCCAAAAAAAACCCTTTTGAAGTTTCCCGGTGGGGAAACTGGTAAAAAATGTGTGATAATTCAAAATGAAACAATACTCTATCAATTGGGTTTTGGGAAAAGGGCCCCTTGCCGGAAAAAAGCCAAAATTTCTCCAAAAAAAACATAAAAAAAAACAGATTAATGCTTGCAAATGCTCACAGGAACAAAGACCTATATTTTTGGAAACATGTCCCGTGGTCTGACAAAACTAAAATTTAACTGTTTGGCCATCATGACAATTATTACGTTTGGAGGAAAAAGGGAGAAGCTTGGAAGCCTAAGAATACCATCCCAACTGAGAAATACAGGATAGACTGGTGCTCTTCACAAAATAGTTGGAATCATGAGTAAAGAAGATTATGTAGTAGTGCTGAAACAGCATCTCAAGACATCAGTCAGGAAGTTAAAGCTTGGGGGGAAATGGGTGTTTCAAATGGACAATGACCCAGAGCATACTGTCAAACTGGTTAAAAAGTGCCTTAAGGATTATCACAGATGATCCTGAGACCCTTACTCCAGATTGCTATCACCGGATGCTGTCCCTATTTAACCCTGCTCCTTCCTGATTCCCTTGCTGGATTTTTAGTGCTTTGTGCCTACTGAGAAATCGTTCCCTGAGTCTTGCTAGTGTTTCTGTGTACCATACCATTTGCCTTCATCTCTCAACCATGAACCTTTACCACTTGTCCTGACTTTCCTGCCTGTCCCCGATTATGAGTTTGCCTTACGACTTTGTATCGCGCTATACCTTGGCTACTTCCGCAAGCATGTCACGTCAGGGGTAGCGAGCTGGTAGGATGCCCGCCGCAGCAAGTACATCCATCTTTGCGGTGGGCTCTGGTCAGTACCGGGACCTACTTAGATTCCGCTCTCTGGCATGGCTTATACCACAGCTTGCAGTGGATCCACTACTCCCGATCGTTACAAGGATAACCAAGTCAATGTTTTGGAGTGGCCATCACAAAGCCCTTATCTCAGTCCTATTGAAAATTTATGGGCAAAGTTGAAAAGACAGGTGTGAGCAAGGTGACCTCCAAACATGGCTCAGTTACACCAGTTCTGTCAGGAGGAATGGGCTAAAATTCCTACCAAATATTGTGAGAAGCTTAAGGAAGGATATCCAAAATGGTTGACCCAAGTCACACAGTTTAAGGGCAATGCTACCAAATACTAATGAAATTGATGGAAACTTTTGACTTTGCAGAAAGTAATAAAAATGCCGTAACAAATCTCTTTCTCATTATTCTGGCATTTGGCAAATATAAATAATTTTGGTTCCTAATTGACCTAAAACATGGAAGGTTTATTCTGATTTCATGTCAGATATTGAGGAAAACCTGCAGATGGGGCTTTTGATATAGTGTATGTAAACTTCTGATTTCAACTATATGCTGTAATATAGACTGTGACCTTTCTGCTTTTTCACTACTTATAGCAGCATCACAAACAGTGAAAAAGTTGGAAACAACATGAAATCATTCTTTGTTAACATATTTTTTTTCAGTATTTTTTAAAAAGAATTTATGTCCAAGATCCCATGGGAGAAAACATCTATTTTAATGAGAATGGAGAAATGACAACAAACTATCTCATCAGAAATTATGCTGTTAATAAAAAACATAAAAAATATATCTTAATAGATTTTGGCGAGTTTAATAAATCGTCTAAAGAAGCACAGCTGGTTATCTATGAAACACCCACATTTTGGAAGTGTGGCAAGGTCAGTGCCTGCAACTTATCTAAAAGATGATAGTACAAAAAAACTTAAAAGAAAAAAGGAAAAATAGAAAAGAAAGAAAATGTTAAACCTTCAGAGGATAGGGAGCAAAAGTATAACAAAAACACTTCATAGAGTACATAGTACATATATATGCTCACATCTACATTATAGTTACTTTTATAAACTGACATCACATAGTTAGCATGGTTTAAAAAAAGACATGTGTCCATCAAGTTCAACAATGGGTGGGAAAAGATGTAGATGAATGACGAGGTATAAGTAATTTTAAAAATATATTTCCCCCATATGATTCTGAATATGAAACTAAAAAGGCATGAACCAATCTGCCCTGTGGCAATGGCGGGTGTGGAACCTCTGCACCACTGGCTGAGCTGAATCTCTAGAGGGGAATCTAAGTGGCTATGTGGTCTTCACTAGAACCTCTGATTGTGAGGATAGGCTATGGCCATTGGGATAATAATCAGGTACACTCCAGAGCAGTCCCTGAACCAGCCAAAGCTGACCTGGGGTCAGGGACAACAGTGCGAAGCACTGAGGGTTAAGCAGATGTGTAGTCAATCAATCGGAGGTCAGGGCAGACATCACAGGTTCACGCAACATAGACGGGGTCAGGAACGGAGAGGTAAGACAAAACAATAAGACAGGCCAAGCTTAGTAACAGGAGATCAAGACACAAACACACCTTAGCTGCATACTAGGACACAATGAGCTAGGAACTTAAGGTCAGACAAGGGGTGAAGGAAGGAGCTGCCTAATATACCCATTGGCATCAGGGGATTGGTTATGGAAGCCAGACAATGCTGGACCCCGTGGGGTTAAAGTCAGAAGATTCTGGCCACACATCCCTATAACTAGGTGGACACTATCCAGCAAGATGTATCAGTGCTGGCAATGCTTGGAGCATGGAAAGGAGCAGCTTCAGCGAGATGAGGCACTGCAGGGAATAACCGCACAGTGAACGCGATGAGTAGGTCGGCGCCTGTTGACTGTGCGAGTCACAGGAGTGAAATACTGTAAAGGAATAGTTTCACTCCTTATCCCAAACCACAATCAGACTGGATCTTTATATGGATACACAAGTATTAATGTCATTTTGTTGTAACTAATTGTCTAAACTTTTGGAGCCATTTATGTACTACAAATAAGACTAAGCAAGTTTAATTGAACAGGATCTATCACATAACAGAGGGGGCAGCCATCAGACCCCATTTACTTGTGAGGATATCAGGTTAATATGAGGTGTTTATCATTTTAATAGGAAAATCTCACTATGCAAAGGTATGGTTTTCCCTCAACATGCAATATTAATTAGTTTTCAGTACAACCATTGTATCTAAAAACTGGTGATTGGTTATGAGGCCCCAAAATCTTACCCAACATAGTGCAAACGAAGTTTTAAAAGAATTTTACACAGAAAAATAATATTTTAAAAAGCAAGTCTTTCTAAAAATTTTGGAAGAGCTGGGGAAATTGGAAATCACTTTTATTTTAAGGCGGAAAATTCTTTTGGGTCATGTACTTTATGCACAAGGTTCCAAACAAAAGAAAAATGGGCCCTACTGGTGTTTCTGAAAAGAGTGAATATGTAGTAAAACCTATACTGAAGAAGTGTACTAGACCTGAATTTTTGCTGCACCTCACAAAAACTGTAAAAAGCAGTACGGACATTTTGTACCCAATGTACTGTAAGAGGTGTATAGACTGCATCATGCATTAAGTCACTAATACATGTAGACAGTAAGGGGCATGTAGTACCGCACTTTTTAGAGGGGAAATTGACCCAATCACGCATTCAGTCCCAATACATGTAAGAAAAAAGTACAGGACATGTAGTACTGCACTGTACGTAGAGAGGCCTTAGACCGCCAATCCCGCAGCCCCTCACGTAATTAAGAGCAGTCAGGATGTAGTACTGCATGTATTAGGAGGCGCTATTGACCCTTCAATATGATGAACCAACTTTAAAAATGTAAGAGCGTGAGGAATGTGTACGCACTTATGTTTGGGGAGGCCTATGACATTTAGGGCGCCTTGTATGAAAAATTTGGCGTTAAAAATGCCAAAATTTTAAGATTTTATCAGATTTCGCCTGTGTAGAAAAAGCTTACTGCGGGCATAAAACGGACATTCTGCGTGGGGCGACATACTGGTCAGGTAAAGCCTTTGAAAATGGGTATATGTTCCATTGTTAAAGGCCCCGAATGCGTAGTGAAACTATAAAACTTTGCTTGTAGTTTTTTGTTGTCCCCGGGGATTAAAAAATGTATCAAAGGGGTGCGCCCGTTTGGGGGGAAAAGATGCCAGATTTCTGGCGCATCCCCCTTCATACATGTCCCCCTCATTTACGCTGTACCCCATAAACATGGGGAAGAGCGTACGGACTTTTCAGTATGAGAGGCTCTACTGACCTCAATTACTGCATGTACCCCACTAAAACAGGAATTTTACAAGTAAAATGTTCTGATAATAGTTGGTCGTGCCCGGGACATTTTTATCTTTAAAACCCTAATTACATGCAAATTAAAAAGAAGAATATGTTTTAAAAAAATTGCATCCTGAGGCCACTGCAACTTTAGGGACTGGGGTTTAATTGCCATGTGCTTAGCATAGGGGGGGCAAATTCATGTGGAGAAATGTCCTTT
>JAODAL010070026.1:0-16100 GCA_025379985.1 Phyllomedusa bahiana
GCCCTTTCCTGAGCATTTGGGCCCAAAAAAAAAACCCCGGGTTTCCGGGGCCTGTGGGAAGCTGCCGAGCGCTAAACGCCCTCGATTTGCCGACCCACCATCGAACATGCCTGGGATTTTTTTCGAGCGCCTACCCCCCGCCCCCAAAAACCCGCCCACACCCCCCGACCCTCAACCGGGCCCAGCTGAAAGGGGGGGAACACTGCGAAAAACACTGAACCCCCCGGGGCCACGGGCGGGATTGGGGGCTGGGGGGCGCAGTAAAAGCCAAAAAACAGGCGAAAAGCCCGATCATACATATCGCCCTTGGTTCCTGCGGCCAAGTCTCAGAACTGTATAGAAGCAACTAATAGTAAAGCAGAATTTCCCACAGATGCCTCTGTACAATTAGTAACCTGCACTTGGGCTGAAAGTTGAGTTGGTCTCTGCTATGTAAATTTGGACACGATTGAGCGCCATTTTGAACACTCTTCTGATTTTTTTAGTCTAAGGCCATGTTCCCCAACGGCTTAAAATGGGCCGTATTTCGGTCCCAAAATTACGCGCCGGAGGCCAAATTACAGGCTGAAAACGGCCCCAGGGGATTCGGTAATCCACATTTCTCAAGTAACTATGGATTATATCCCTCTCTCCCTGGGCGAATACCCAGGGGGGAGAAAAATGACATGTAAATTACCAGGGGCCTATACGGGGCCGCGGAAAATAAAATTTCCCTATGGGCCGGGCGAAGTGCCCCCCGCACCCCCCGCCCCTCCCCCCCCCGCCCCCGCCCCCGTCCCCAGTTAACCCGTGGGGAACATACCTTTTAAAATTTTGCAATTGTTGGGGTCCCTGATGCTCCCCGAAACTTTAAATTTTTTTGGGAATTTTTTCAGTAAAAAGGATCGCTCCTAGTTTTTTAAAATAAATTATTTTTCCCAAAATTTTCATTAGAAATTTTTTTAATGTACACCCCTTGTTACTGACTTTTTTAAACCCGGGCACTGCAAACGGGGATTTTTTGGCTGATCAACAGCCCTTTTTTGGTTTCACATGACCTGCACCCCGGGTTTACCAAAAAGACACTGTGCTTTTGGTTGCTGACATAATTTCCTTTGCTCTTTTTTTCATTTTCAGTCCCACAACTTTTGCATGGGCTAAACTTCTCCTTTTTAACAAAAATTCCCATTTTTTGCGACCCCACTCTGAAAAGACGCTCTGCTAGAGATCCTGGATTGCCCAACACCAGCCACCGGGTTTAAGGGGGTTTTGTCCCCTTTGGACCAAAAGGAGGGCCAGGACATCCTGAAACCAATCAGGGCAGGGTGGGTTCCCCAGGTGCCCTTTTTTCCCCTCCTGGGGATCTCCATGCAGTGCCTGTGATATTCCTGTCTTGTTCCTATCTATCTGTGGTTTTTGTTAGCTTGCAAACCTCCTTTTTACCTAAACCGGGGAAATTTGTTACCTGACCTTGGGCTTTTTTTCCCAAACTTTGTCCTCACCCCCTGACGTGTTCTTTTTTGGGGTTTTTTCCCTGGTTTCCCTTGTCCCCGTATTGTGGCCTGACATTACCAATCCATTGCTGATCTGGACTGTCTCACTATTCTTTCATCGAACAGCCCCTGCCCCAACTGGCTTTCCCCGTTGGTTTTCTGCCACCCCAGGGGAGCAAAGTCAAGCAGGCAGGGAAAGGGGGCCCGGGGTCCAAATTAGGGCTCACTGTACCTCCCTTGGCCCAAAATTTTTAACAGGGGCCCAAACCTTACTACTCTCCACGCACTACTAAAAAACCCCCAGCCCCTTTATAAGCAGAAAGGGAGGAACTCCCCCCAACGGTTTTCCGGATCTGGCCCCTCAGGTTTCACAGCAAGGGGAAATTTTCCCCGAAAAAGTGTTCCGGGATCCTTTTTCCCTCCTTTGGGGAAACCCCCAATTCCCCGCTACCAGACAGGGTTCCCCCGGTTACATGAAGGGCCTTTTTTGACAAATTTTAAGGGGGGGATGAAAAGTTGTATGTTTTGGCTTTACTCAGTTTCCTCAGGTAAAAGAGGTGCAGACATTGGGGAAATTTTTATTTCCTTTTTCAGGTCCCCCCCCGGGGTGAGCATTCTCTCTAAAACCCCCTGATTCGTCAAGTGTTTTTCTTCCCCTGGGCAAACTTTTTGTCCCTTTGGGATACCCCCTTGATACCCTGAACCCGAAGCTTGTGGCCCCAGACCCAGCCAAAACCCTTGAGGAAAGGGGAAAAAGAAACCCGGTTAAAAAGTTTTGTGCCGAATTTCATCACTGGTGTATTCTGTCACGGTGGAAAAGACCCCCCCCCGGGGTTTTATATCAGTTTGGACTTTGCTTATTCTTTTAAAGGGTATGTTGGTGCCTTTTCCCTACCCCGGTACTTTTAGATAAAAACAATGGCCCTTCTGTTTTTTTCTGGAAAGACTTTTTAGGGGGAGACCCTCAGAAAAAAACTTTTCCCCTCCCGCTGTCAAGGGGAAAGTTCCCGTTTGGGATCCCCGGGGGGTAGCTAAAGGGGGGGGGAAAGGTGGCAGTTGCTATCAGGCCCTGAAGTCTGAGGGGGCTCCAAAAGCCCTTCTGCCACAGCATTATCAATGGCACATGGTAACTGAGAGGCCCCATTTCACTATTTTCACTATGGCCCAGAAGCTTCAAGTTACGCCTCTGCGTAGCATTCTCTGTTCCATACATCCATGTGAAAGGTGCTCCTACTCGATTTGGGTATGTATCCAGCCTTTCAGTTCACGTACACCCATATAAATCCTGAATGTCTTCCAGCAAGGAAAATCGACATGTCACGTGGCGAGAAATGTCCGATGTTGGTTGGAAGAGCAGGACCAAGACTTCCAAGTTCTACCATGGCCCCTAATTCCTCAAATTTGAACCTAATTGAGCCTGTGTGGGGCCCCTGGATGGTGGTGGTGTTGGCTCTATGGCCCCTCCACCAGCTGTGGATGCAGTCAACTCCAGATACCTGTGACAACCTACATGGACTTTATTGAGTCACTCCACTGTTTGGGGTCCCCTGTGAGGCATCGATTTCTCAAACTAGAGACTCTAATGCACTTGTCTTGTTGCTCAGTTGTGCAGAGGGGCCTCCCACTTCTCTCTCTACTCTGGTTAGAGCCTGTTTGTGCTCTCCTCTGAAGGGAGTAGTACACACCGTTGTAGGAAATCTTCAGTTTCTTGGCAATTTCTCACATGGAATAGCCTTCATCTATCAGAGCAAGAATAGACTGTCGAGTTTCACATGATAGTTCTCTTTTTCTGGCCATTTTGCGAGTTTAATTGAACCAACAAATGTAATGCTCCAGATTCTCAACTAGCTCAAAGGAAGGTCAGTTTTATAGCTTCTCTAATCAGCAAAACTGTTTTCAGCTGTGCTAACATACTTGCACAAGGGCTTTCAAAATATCCAATAGCTTTCTTACACAGTTAGCAAACACAATGCACCATTAGAACACTGGAGTGATGGTTGTTGGAAATGAGCCTCTATGCACCTATGTAGATATTGCATCAACAATCAGACGTTTGCAGCTAGAATAGTCATTTACCACATTAACAATGCATAGAGTGGATTTCTGATTCATTTAATGCTAGCTTCATTGAAAAAAAAAACTGTGCTTTTCCTTCAAAAATAAGGAAATTTCTAAGTGACTCCAAACTTTTGAACAGTAGTGCGTATATATATATGTGATATGATATATGAGAGTAACATAGGATGCATTTTAAAAAAAAATAGTCCCACTTTTTTACTATTTTAAAAAGAGAACAAACTTGTATTTTTATTTTTACATTTTCCTTGAGATCTCGAGCACTATATGACATTGTATAACAAATGCTTAAAAATAAAGCTTGATGTGTCATGGAAAAAAGATTAAAAAAATTAATTAAATTCAACACAAAATGAAAATATATAAAAAAAAACCCACAAAAACAAAATGCGTCTGGTCATGGATAGAGGAAAATGGCCCAGTGTTTAACTAGTTAATGATGGATTTTCTTTGGCCAGTGGATAGATCTCGCACTTACCCCTAAATATTATACCTGCCTGATTAACTTTTCAAAGAAAAAAGCAAATTTAGCATTCCCGATGCTGGCGCGGTCATATATTACCATTTGAAAGGACGACCATCTTTTGGCCTCATCATTGCTATCTCCGGAGTAGCTGCACGGCCAACCATTAATCCTTCCTTATCGGTCTCCTTCATCCTGTGCAGCCTCAGCCCCGAGCTGTCCTTACATCACACTGCTGACTCCACATGAAATTCGATATTACGAGATTCTCAGCTTTAATTACATAGTTACATAGTTACTGAGGTGGAAAAAGACATAAATCCGTCAAGCTCAGCATTTTGCACATTCTTATTTCTTTTGCTCTTGATTTTCAAGAAAATTAAACCAATTGAAGATTTTCAATCCGACGGTTTAGAAAGGAAAAAAAATATATTCTTTCGAGATCTTAGGACGGGAACATTTCCCTTGTGCCAAATGTTTCTATTAAATAGTCGACACCTGGGCTTCACAGTTACAGCTTATTCCTTTTTCTGCAAATTAACTTGTGCGATGGCCGATTTGAAGTAGAAATGGGCCAATGGGCTCACTGGTAAGACTGGGAATGCTCATTTGTTTATACCTGTATACACAGAAAGTGCCTTGGTCATCACGAAAGTGGAGATAACCTGCCCTGATTTTATTAATTATTTACTGCCGTAAGGTATCTGGAGGTGTCTCCATCTTATAGATATAATTAAGGAAGGCCCTGAAGAGCTGACCCTACTCTGCTAGACCTAAAGGGGTTTTCTCATCTGTCTGTTTCACATAGCCTGCTCTTCACTGCCAGCTTCCGGCTCCTACTTCCTGTTGGGTGGTTCTACAGCTTCAGGCTCTCAGTTCCTGTTTGGGCTGTGGGCAGTTCCACAGTTTCAGGCTCCTACTTCCTGTTCAGGCTGAAGGCGGTTCTACAGCTTCAGGCTCCCACTTCCTGTTCAGGGTGAGGCAGTTCTACAGCTTCAGGCTCCCACTTCCTGTTCAGGCTGTGTCGGCGGTTCTACAGCTTCAGGCTCTCACTTCCTGTTCAGGCTATGGGTAGTTTTACAGCTTTAGGATCTAACTTACTTTTGAGGCTGTAGGTGGTTCTACAGCTTTAGGATCTCACTTCCTGTTCAGGCTGTAGGCGGTTCTACAGCTTCAGGCTCCAACTTCCTGTTCAGGGTGGGGCAGTTCTACAGCTTCAGGCTCCCACTTCCTGTTCAGGCTGTGTCGGCGGTTCTACAGCTTCCGGCTCTCACTTCCTGTTCAGGCTATGGGTAGTTCTACAGCTTTAGGCTCTAACTTACTTTTGAGGCTGTAGGTGGTTCTACAGCTTTAGGATCTCACTTCCTGTTCAGGCTGTAGGCGGTTCTACAGCTTCAGGCTCCCATTCTGTTAGGTGGCAGTTCTACAGCTTCAGGCTCTCACTTCCTGTTCAGGATACAGACAGTTCTACAGTTTAAGCTGCTACTTCCTGTTCAATCTGTGGTTGGTTCTACAGCTTCAGGCTCTCCCTTCCTGTTCCTGGCTGTTGGTGGTTCTTCAGCTCCAGGCTCCCACTTCCTGTTCAGGCTTTAGGTGGCTCTACAACTTCACTTCCTGTTCAGGTTCTGATGGTTCTACAGCAGTGACTGACATATCTGCTATTCCTAGCTGAACCGGTTAGAGGGACACTGGTAATGGAAGGGTTTAAACAGTAGGTAACAAGGCTACAGAACTTTAAAGGGTTGAAATTTGTCAGTAAGAAACATAAATTAGTTCCTGTGCTGCTGATAAGACACAGCAGAAAGTGACCTCACCATCCACGGCTAGAGCAGAGACAGGTGATTAACTAATGAAAGCTTGTTTACACAAGCAGGAGAGAAGAACTGTTCTAACTCTGAAAGGAAGCAAAATCAGAACAGCAATGTATTTAGTAATAATGATCACTTAGTTAACACTATGCCATGAAGAGGTTGTCCAGATGGGGAGCGTATACACTTTAGTTGTTGTAATATTGCTATGCTAATTGAATATTTTGATGCAAGTCTCTAAAATGATTTCGGTTTGGTGGTAATATCTTTCCTTGAATCTAAGGGTGGTTTAAGGGTTAATACTGCAGGTAGTGTGGGAAGACTTAGGGATTGATAATATTATCCATGATGGTCTAGGGCAGGGGTGTCAAACTGCGGCCCTCCAGCTGTTGGGAAACTACAACTCCCATCATGCCCACTGTTATAGATTACACAAATGCATGATAGGAGTTGTAGTTTCCCAACAGCTGGAGGGCCGCAGTTTGACACCTTTGGTCTAGGGTGTCTATTGAAGTAAACGGGTTAATATTAGCTCTCCTAGTGGTCTAAGGTATTGAAAGAAGATATACCTGTATCTCTGGTGGTCTTAGGTAGTGAAGAGTCTTATAAAGGATTACACTAGCATCCCTGGGGGTCTTAGTGAAGAGGATTTGATTAGCATTTATGGTGGCTTTAGATAGTAAATGGGTAAACGGCAGCATTCCTGGTAGTCTAGGGAAATGGAGCAGTTCATGCCAATATTCCTGGTGGTCCAGTGTAGTAAAGGTGTTAATGAGAGCATCCTTATTGCCATTGATTGCTTGTCTTCAGGATCAGCTGCTTGGCTGACTCTTAGCCCTGCTCTTTCACATAGACACTGTGAGAACTTTAACATATGATTTTCATTGGAGTCTATTTTTACAATATAGTTGCCAATATATTAGAGAGGCAAGTGACCACCAGTACCCTGGAACTTCTTTACCTTTTAGTTACATCTGGACATTGCAGGAGTTTGGAAGGGTGGGAAACAAGTACTTCTTTCACTCCCTAGACCACCAGGAACTTTTCCATCAACATGGACACTCTTTAGGCATTCTTTGGAGTAATTATTTTAGGTATTGACTAGTGATGCGCGAAGAGTTCCAGTTTGAGTTGAACCTCGAACTTTGAGAAGTTCGGTTCGAAGTTCGAGTCGAATGCGCCTTAAAACTGCTGCGGCGCCGCTACTTTTCGGACATGAAAACTATTAAAATAGCGTGTCGAATACGATGTCGAATGCTAACATTTACTTAAACGAACAGTAAAACGTTCGGTTCGGCACGAGTTCTATCAAATCGTGACGTTCGACTCGAACTTAAAGGGGTCGTCTCACTACAGGGATTGCTTTTTATGTTAAAGATCTTGCAAAAACAAGTCATTTTGCAATATGTGTCCATTAACAGTGTCCTACCTATTCTGAGATATCCCTCTTGTATGGGCTGCATCAGCTCCTCAGGTAGCTATAGCTACAGACCTGTTTGGTCTCTCCTGATAGGCTGCCAGCGCTGGTTGAAATAGCTACAGACCTGTTCAATCTCTCCTGATAGGCTGCCAGCGCTGGTTGCTATAGCTACAGACCTGTTCAATCTCTCCTGATAGGCTGACAGCACTGGTTGCTATAGCTACAGACCTGTTCAGTCTCTCCTGATAGGCTGTCAGCATGTTGCTATAGCTACAGACCTTTATCTCTCCTGATCGGCTGCCAGCGCTGGTCGCTATAGCTACAGAACTGTTCAATCTCTCCTGATAGGCTGTCAGCACTGGTTGCTATAGCTACAGACCTGTTCAATCTGTCCTGATAGGCTGCCAGCACTGCTTGCTATAGCTACAGACCTGTTCTCTCTCTCCTGATAGGCTGCCAGCACTGGTTGCTATAGCTACAGACCTGTTCAGTCTCTCCTGATAGGCTGTCAGCACTGGTTGCTATAGCTACAGACCTGTTCAATCTCTCCTGATCGGCTGCCAGCGCTGGTCGCTATAGCTACAGAACTGTTCAATCTCTCCTGATAGGCTGTCAGCACTGGTTGCTATAGCTACAGACCTGCCTTCTACTGCAGCCTAGTGGAAGCCAGTAAGCAAACCCCAGAATTCAAAGTGAAACCAAGAAAAAATAAATGAGGCAAAATGAATCAGTGTAGTAAGACAACTGTGCGTACACGGATTCCAAACGGCGCTGGAAACAAAGCCCGCACCGCAAAAGGATCCAGAGTCCGGCTGAGGTAAAATCAAAAAGCTTTATTGATGTGCAAGTAAAAAAGCCATACAAACCACCACTATGGTGTATACAAACAGACGCGTTTCGAGCGTGTAGCTCTTGCTCACTGTTGTTTTTTTACTAGCACATCAATAAAGCTTTTTTGATTTTACCTCAGTCAGATTCTGGATCCTTTGCGGTGCAGGCTTTGTTTCCAGCGCCGTTTGGAATCCGTATACGCACAGTTGCATTTCCGCCTGTCCGGCGGTGAGCCCGGAGTGGCGTATGGCAATGCGGGGATCCTCACAGAAGAAACAGATACAAGTCCACAGTAAGTGAGCCTATTTGCTTGTTTGTAGTGAGACAACCCCTTTAACTTTTCTTGAACGGTTCGATCAACACTAGTATTGACCAGCAGCGCTCTGTAGGCATAAACATCGACTACTGTATATAGAAGTGCGTTTCTGCAACATGTAGGTCTCCATCTGAACCAAACCATAAATCATGATCGCCCCTTGAAAAGAAATCCTGTTTTTATGTCACAATAATCTAAGAGCCAGAACTTTGTTCCTTTTTTAATTTCAATGGAGCCGTGTCAGCTTTTTATTTAAGGGATGACTTCTCATTGGTATTACATTGGGAAAGATCGTGGCTTTTTACTTTTTTTTTTATTTAAAATTCAAATACAATCTTATATAATATCGCTTCATTGCTTTTATAATTGTCAAAGTACAAATTTCGGTCAGGCTTAAATCATCTGGTAAGGGTGTTCACTTTGGTTTTCTAGTTAGTATAGCCATTTGAGAAAGAAGAGTCAACACACAGAGCAGTTTTCAGTGTCTGGAGGATCTGCTTTCCCTCTGGAGACAAAGTCTCTAGGTAGTTTTTCATACAAAAAGAGATAAGGCGTAAGGTACAGAGCCAATCAGTTATTAACCCATTAGAAACTCTGCCTTATGCAGGGGTCTTTAAACCAATTAGTTAAGTCTTTTTCTTGAAGCAGAGGACCAACTAAATGCTGCGCCACGGCGTCTCAAAGAATATGGCCGTTGCTTGGTATGGAACTCTTTCACAGGAAATTTGGTTGGAGATTGACCCTTTCAAACAAGCGGCCTTCTGGAGAAGGTTTTATTTTCATCAGGGCCCATTTTATTAGGTAAACCTTTGCTAAACGGTTGGACCCCTTTTGCTTAGAATGCCAAATTCTCGTGGATAGATTCCACAAGTGTTGAACATCTCAATTGGTACCAAGGGGCCCAAAGTGCCAAGAAACTATTCCCCAACACCATGACACCACCCCCACCAGCCTGAACTTGTACAGGGGATGGATCCATGCTTCATGTTGTTGACGCCAAATTCTGACCCTACCATCCGAAATGTCGCGCAGAAATCGAGACCATAGACCAGGAACGTTTTTCCATTTTACTGTCAATTCGATTGAGTTGGGGCAAAATTGGAGCCTCATTTTCCTGTTTTAGCTGAAAAGGAGTGGCCCCCCGGTGTGGTCTTTGGCTGTAGCCCTCTCCTAAATTTTCCCCGTACTGTCGTTCGAGACTTTCTCCCTCTTGGTTGTAACGGGTGGCTATTTGATTCATGTTGCCTTTCTTTCAGCCAAAACCAGCGGGCCATTCCCTTTTGATTGGGCAAAAAAGGATTTGCCCAAGGACCCGCTCCCGGAGTTTTTTTTTTGGCCCTTCCTGAAAACCCCTAGAGAGGTTGTGCGTAAAATCCCAGGAGATCAGCAGTTTCTGAATACCAGCCCCCCTTTGGCCCAAAAACCATGCCGTTCAAAGGCATAAAAATTTTTTCCCCCCATACTGATGTCGGTTTTTTGAACTGCGGGAGATTGTTTTGAATTCTCTTTTAAACATGAGTTGCCCCCAGTGATTGGCTGTTAGAAATTAATGTTTAACGAGATTGGAAGGTGTATAATAAAGGGGCCCGTGAGTGTAATGCTTTGAGAGAATAAAAATGTATCAAAAAAAAAAAGCAATGCCCCCTACTTTAAATTTAAATTTGGAAAAAAAAAGTTAATCTTTTGACACTAAAGGTATTACCTACAACAGTTATAAACATTGGCCCCAACCGGTGTAATTTTGAAAATTTGGCCCAAAAAATGCAAATATCTGTTACAAGGCCCTCCATCTTATTGGTGTTTTTTTATAAAGCAGAAGGGACCTCTTTCGGCGCCCGGTATTGACGTGATAGACTTCTACAGCTGTACTCTCTCTATGGCTAAAACCAGTATCACACTGGGGTGACTAGAGCCCAGTAGTGAAATTTCATTCTGGGGGCCAGCCTGTGAAGTTGATCCTGGGGCTCACCAGTGGAGCTGATTCTTGGGGTGCACCAGTAGAATTGATTCTGGGGCCTATCAGTGGAGTTGATCCTAGGGCCCACCAGTGAATGATTCTAGGGACCACAAGTGGAATTGATTCTGGGGCCCTTCCAGTAGAGTTGATTCTGGGGCCCCACCAATGTAGTTAATCCTGGGGCCCAACAGTAGCGTTGATCCTAGGGCCCACCAGTGAAATTGATTCTGGGGACCACAAGTGGAATTGATTCTGGGGCCCCTCCAGTAGAGTTGATTCTGGATCCCCACCAATGTAGTTGATCCTGGGGTCCACCAGTGGTGTTGATCTTGGGGTCCACCAGTGGTGTTGATCCTAGGGCCCACCAGTGAAATTGATTCTGGGTCCCACCAGTGGAGTATATCCTGGGGCCCACCAGTGGAGTTGATTCTGGGGCCCACCAGTGAAGTTGATTCTGGCGGCCAGCCTGTGGAGTTGATTCTTTGGTCCCACCAGTAGAGTTGATTCTCCAGTCCACCCTACAACTACTGTCCATGCCTCTTATACTCTGCCTCTTGCTTTTTACCTCTTTCTCACTGCCGATTTACCTCTCCCAAGGATTAAAGCTCCACATCTGCCTTGCTCAAGGGCCATCAGGGGTTTCCCCTGTTCCCCTATGGGCCAGTCCAAGCCTGGTTAAGACAACATTGCCTAGGCTGAGTTCCTCACAGGTGATCAAATCTTATAGATGGGATATTCATCTAACATGACGAATTGGAAGACCTACCATGGTACAAAAACAAAAGAAGATCAAGTCAGGTAAAGCTCCTTGGCCCCGGTTTCAGGTGAGTGACCCGTCTTCCTTTGAACACGGCAAAGTGTTATTCCCAAGAACTTCATAAATCCAAATGTGTCCCATTGTTTTACGTGTTTACGCACTGTGCTTAACACTTGACAGAAGTTGTCAGATCATTGAAAAGGAAGAATGTTGGCAGTTCGGGCACATTAGGCTGCCTGTTCCTGCGCTGACAGATTGCTTGGTTCACTTTTGTGCCTTATGTCAAGAATCCACAATTTTACAGCGAAATACATCAGCTCCTCGCTAAGTACTCATCGTGAAATTTCATGTTACCATCCCTTAATAATCCATCACTAGAAACTGCACAAAGGGCCAGCAGAGCTTGGGTTTCACTTAATGATGGGAACATATTCTGACATGGAAACAACTTGCAAACTGGCTGCTTCATGAAAGATGTTTATTTGCACACGTCAGATTGAGTTCCCATGCTACAAACTTGATCATTCCTAAAACCTTGATTAGGTAGGAAGATGGAAAAAAGGGGGTGACCCAAGTTGGGAAATTTATGTTCCTTGTAAGGAAACCCCAAGTTTGAGGTATCTGAGGATTTCAAAGGAAAGAAGGGGACAACTTTTCCTCTAAATTAAATGATGGGCTCTTTCCTTGTTCAGGGAAACCCGGTCCCCTTTGAGGGTTATATTTGGGATCATGCGGAGATCCCTTTCAAACATGTTTGTTTTTTTGTTTTTAGACCGGTCGATCATAAATTTTTGGGGCTCTGTTTGGAAAAACGGGGCTCTTTCCAAAAGGCCCTAACAAATTGAGGGGGAATTAAAAAGCCCTTTTAAATTTTTTCCATTTGTGTGTGATTCCACCATCATAGGGCTGATACTGTTTCCCCTTCCCCGAGTTACAAAGGCCTTTAGGAAAACAATAGTTTCACCAAAAAATTTGTCTTTATGGGAATTGTTTTGTTTTTCAGGGGGGTTTCAAGGTACAATGTCCAGTTTCTGGTTCAGCCAAAATCATGAACTTTTACTTGTAAGACCCTTTTTGGGGGTTCAGGTTTCCTTGTTCTTTAAAATGGGATTCGCATGATGTTTTTTATTTGGGGCGGTTTGGGGTTTTAGCGCCCCTCTACAGTTTTTAAATGCGGGTTAAAACATGTCCTGTACTGCTTTTTAATTTTTATTAGGGGCATAAAGGGAATTTTCCGGGGTTATAGCGCCCCTCTACAGTACAGTGCGGTTTCTACATGTTCCCGGTTTCGCTCTTAAAATGGGGTTAAATGAGGGGCATGCAGTGATTTGGGGCTATAGGGCCTTCCTTTTTACAGTACGTGGGGGTTTCTAATGTCCTGTATGCTCTTTCATGTTTAAATTTTGGGGGCATGCAAATGATTGGGAGGTCCCATAGAACCCCTTACAGTACAGTGGGTATTTAAAGTCCTGTATGCTTTAAATTTTTTAGTTTAGGTGCCCTGCAGTGATTGGAGGTCTATAGCACCTTTTCCCACCGTTTTTAAAAATGGGTTTAATTACTTTTCCTGTTTTTGTAAAGCTCTTAAATGTATTTGTGAGGTGCATGCAAAGGGGTTTGGGGTCTTTTAGCCCCTCTTTTAACCCGTTGGGTTTTTCCGGTCTTTCATTTTTTTGGGGGTTGGGGACTTGCCCCCTTTACATTGGGATAAGTCCGTTTAACATGAAATTGGGGTCTGCTTTTTTGGGTCTGGTTTGGTTTTTAAAATACAGTTTCGAAATACATGTTGTTTCTGTCTTATATATGCCCTTTTATGGCGGGTTTTTTGGGAAACCCGGTGAGGGCCTCATTTTTTTTTTTTTTGGGGCCCCTTATGGGAAAAAAAAAAACCAAAAAAAAAGGGGGCCCGTCCCCATTTAGAAAGGGATTTTCTGATTTTTTATTTAAGGGGACTTGGGATTCTATTAATTTTCTTGAATCCCCTATTTTGTAGATGGGTGGGGACATTTGGGGGGGGGGGGGGCTCAGAACCAAAATAACCCGGGTTTTCCCTTTGTAATGGTTTTTATTTATACAATGATTTTACCCCCGAAACCCAAATTTTTATTGGGACATTGAGGGATTGTTTAATTTTTTGAAATATTGAGTGCAGCTCTATCATATTTTCTTTTTGGGTTTTTTGGGGTTTCCCCCCTTTCCCTCTTTTTCCCATGTGAAATGAGGAAAAATTATAATTGTTTAAAGAGAAAATGAGGTAAAAATCCAAACCTTTAAAAGTTTCTTGTTTAAACAGGGTGAAGTGAGCTCCCCCTTTAAAAGATTAAAAAAAGGGGCAATTCCCAGGCCCCGCGGTATAATTAGTTTTTCCCAGGGGGGTTAAGTGATGTCATAGATAGGCCTCTATTCTTAATATTCATGGACTGTCTAATAACGGGGTATGTCCCAAAGGATTGGCGCATAGCAAATGTGGTGCCAATATTCAAAAAGGGGTCAAAAAGTGATCCAGGAAACTATAGGCCGGTAAGTTTGACTTCTGTTGTAGGTAAAATGTATGAAGGTTTTCTCAGAGATGCTACCCTGGAGTATCTCACTGAAAATAAATGTATAACGCCGTTCCAGCATGGGTTCATGAAGGATCGGTCCTGTCAGACTAATCTCATCAGCTTCTATGAGGAAGTCAGTGCTAGACTGGATCGGGGTGAGGCACTGGATGTCATATATCTGGATCTTTCTAAAGCATTTGATACGGTGCCACATAAAAGGTTGGTAAGTAAAATGAGAATGCTTGGACTGGGGGAAAACGTGTGCAAGTGGGTAAGTAACTGGCTCAGTAATAGAAAACAAAGGGTGGTGATTAATGGTACATACTCAGATCGGATCCCTGTTACTAGTGGGGTACCACAGGGCTCAGTATTGGGGCCTATCCTCTTTAACATTTTCATTATTGATCTTACACATGGAATATACAGTAGAATATCGATCTTTGCAGACGATACTAAGCTCTGTAAAGTAATCAACGCCTTAGAGGACAATGTTTTATTACAAAGGGATCTGGATAAGTTGGAGGCCTGGGCACAGAAGTGGCAGATGAGGTTTAATACAGATAAATGTAAGGTTATGCACATGGGGAGGAAAAATCCATTCCATGTTAACCTTTTAAACAGAAAAAACACTTTGTAAAAGTGATGTGGAGAAGGACTTGGGAATCCTGGTGGACAGTAAACTTAATTGTAGCAGCCAGTGTCAGGCAGCAGCTGCCAAGGCTAATAGGATTATGGGGTGCATTAAAAGGGGCATAGATGCACATGATGAGAACATTATTCTCCCACTATACAAGTCACTGGTTAGACCACACATGGAATATTGTGGACAGTTTTGGGCATCAGTGCACAGGAAAGACATTGTAGAGCTTGAACAGGTACAAAGGCGGGAACAAAAATAATAAAAGGACTGGGTGGACTACAATACCCAGAAAGATTAGCAAGGTTATGGTTATTTAGTTTAGAGAAAAGATGGCTTCAGGGGGACATGATAAATATGTATAAATATATTAAGGGTCAATATAGAGAACTCCCCAAGATCTGTTTATACCAAAGACTGTATCTGGAATATGGGGTGTCTTCTACGCCTAGAGGAAAGAAGGTTTCTACATAAAGATAGAAAGGGATTCTTTACTGTAAGAGCAGCAATCTTTGTGTACATGATAAATGAGTCAACAGAAGCTTGCAGCACATGCTTAGTACCAAACATGCTCCATCAGAGTGTTGTAGCTTGTAGTACAACCTCCAAATGCGAACATGGAACATTTAACCTACATTAAGGCGCTTGCAGCTTTTCAGCCCTATGTTGCACTCTCCATTTTTGTAGTATCTACATTTATGTCACGGTGCACGCCGTGGTCCCTGCTCCGGACCGTGGATGTGCCCATGTCTGCATCCCTGCCGCAGCTCTCCCTGCCTGTGTGTACTCACCTGTATATATAATCTCACAAAAGTAAATACACCGCTCACATTTTTGTAAATATTGTATTATATCTTTTCATAGGACAACACTGAAGATCTGACACTTTGATACAATGTAAAGTAGTCAGTGTACAGCTTGTATAACAGTGTAAATTTGGTGTGTCCTCAAAATAACTCAACACAGACACCAATGTCTAAACCACTGGCAACAAAAGTGAGTACACCCCAAGTGAAAATGGACAAAATATGCCCAATTTGCCATTTTTCCTCCACGGTGTCATGTGATTTGTTAGTGCTACAAGGTCTCAGGTGTGAATGGGAAGTGTTAAGTTTGGTGTTATCGCTCTCAAACTCTCTCATACTGGTCACTGGAAGTTCAGCATGGCTCCTCATGGCAAAGATCTGTCTGAGGCTCTGAAAAAAAGAATTGTTGCTCTACATAAAAATGGCCGAGGCTATAAGAAGATGCCAACACCCTGACTCTGAGCTGCAGTGAGGTGACAAAGACAATACAGCAGTTTAACAAGACAGGTTCCACTCCGAACAGATCTTACGATGGTCGACCAAAGAAGTATCAAATGGTATAAACCGTATACACACGGCATGGATCCAGCACCATTGATGACTAAAATTCTTTCTTTCTCTATAATATCATATTAAAATCCAGGCACGACAAAGTTATGATGACGCGTTTCGGGTACAACAAAAACTTTACTCAGACACGCTGGCATGTAATTGTTTTTGTCTATTCAAATATATAATATATTATTATATATTATAAAATATATTATATATATATATAATATTAATATAATATATATATATTTTTATTGTTGCACACACCAAAGCATCAGATTTTGGTCATGGGGGTCTATACATGTTATAAACATATTACCTGCCAATTTGACCTCACTATACGTCATTTTTCCAGCAATGCTTAACCAAGCTGTGGTTCTGACCCCAATAAACCCGTGATTTCCCATAAGAGCCCATAATACAGTTTTGCTCTACGATTAAGAGCCATGGGCAACTCAAAAC
>JAODAL010070027.1:0-16100 GCA_025379985.1 Phyllomedusa bahiana
AATGAAGATTTGCCGTCACGCATTTTAAACAAATGCAATCACCAATTCAAAATTTTAAAATTTTGAGGTTTGCATGTTCCAAGTAAGAAAGGGGGTGATCGGACAAACATTATTAAAAAGGAACTAAATGGAAATTTAAACTAAATTCCTTGCATCCTAATGGACTTAATATTGAGTTCAATACTAGTAAGCTCTATTGTTCTCTGTATATTGATGTTATTGTGCTTGAATTGTTCATAACTTGTTTTTATTACACTGGGATGTTTCACTACATTGTTTTTTACTCTGTATTATGTTTCCATAGGATAGAAGTTGAGGAATGGGACCAGACGGGATGGCTATTTATACTTCTTCTATTTGTGTTGCCCCCTAAAATGGAAGCTTATATGTTAAGATAGCTTACATGAGTACTGCTACAAGCTCAAGTTGGTCCGGTGTTTGGAAACACTTTGATATACGGGTTAGGGATGAGTCTGCCATATTTTATCCTGCACCCCCCCACCTCATTTTTTGTGTGCTTGGGGAGGGCCACATTGCCAAGGGATGGGGGGTCTTTTTTATGTTTCCCCCCCTTCTTGTTTTTTGATTTGGATATGGTAAAACACCCTTTATCCCACAATCATAAAAGGGTTTTTAACCCTTTTGGACCCTTTAGAGCTATTTAAGCTAGTTACCATGTTTATATCTAATGATATCTTTGGGAAAATTTGTTTTTCCCATGTGGGGGCAAATTATCGGGCGTTTTTTGGGGGGGCAAAAGCATGCGCAAGTATCGATTTCGGCCCTTAAAACCCCCCTTTAAAACGCCCCCCTTTTTTAACCCCACCCCCCCTTTTACACCCCCCGACAGCGCAGAGATAACTGAACTTGAAGCGGCGGTCTGACTGATTGGTCCCTTATGTATATCTTTATGTAAGTAATGGAAACATTTTTATTAAGTATGCACATTGACAATGATTGATGTATATTATGTCTACTTGTTATGTTGATTCACGGTGTTTCATTGGTTGGCCTTAATGGGGGTGGTTTCTTAGAAACATATATATTGTAACAATTGAAGCTGTATTACTATGCTTGAAAAAGGCTCCACAATGTTTTTTTTGCAAAAAAAAAACGTTAACCTTTTTACTTCTGATTAGCATTAAATGAGCAATCCTGAGCTGCGTCCATTGGAATTTTTTCTGGTTGGTATTCCCCCGGTCATCATGCCTGGTTGCCTATCCAGTACAAAATACAGCAAAATACCACTTTCACCCATAAAGCTTCCACAGCACTGACCCCCCTACATCTCCTCCCTCATCCTGTTACCACCTGTCCCTCTCCAGCTTTAGGCATCAAATACAGACCCAATCTCCAAACCTCCCATACCCGTTTTCAAGATTTTGCAAGTGCTACACCCGTTCTCGGAACTCCTACCACGTACCATCGGGCACAACCCCACTTTCGCATTTTTAAACTGTCTAAAATAATCTTTTCAAGCGGCCTCCCAAAAACCAAAATTTGTGACCCACACCTTCTATCAAAATTTGACCCCCTCCCTTTGGACTCCGGGACTTATTTTTTTAATGTAAGTCATGGTGGCGGGTTCCCCAAATTTTTTGAACCCCCATATTTAAAAAGCAGGCGGGGCCATTGAAAAATTTAGCACTTGTCCCCCATTTTTTAAACGACACCCCTATTTTGAAAGTTCGCGGCAGGGCCCTCAACCTTGTGTCTCCCCTGTAAGTAGGGAAAATACACTACGTGGAAATCCCTAAGGAAGCATTTATGCATCTATCATACGAAAAAACTTTGAGACTCTCTTTTCACATTTTTTTGATAAAAAATTTTTAAAGCTGCCCACGACTTTAAACGTGATCTAAAAATGGGCCCTACCTATCTTTCCCTCCAATCGGCAAACAGGCCCTCCTGGGTCAACCCGACCCCTTTATTCAGAGAGAAAAAAAAAAAAAACCCCCAACCTGAAAAGTGCCCTTCTTTGACAGCCTTGGGGGGTGGGGGGGACAAAACCCAAAATGGAAGCACCCCCCCTTTCCTATAGGTTTAAAATCAAGTACACCAAGTAAACGTTGTTTCTGCACACAAAAACATTTTTGAAAAAAACGTTTCAACCTGGGGGCACGGGGGGCTGCGGGACACATGTAATTATACTGTACAACACAGCCGCCCCCAGCGGCACTTTCTGCAAAAAGGGCAATACACTAGAAATGTTTTTGGTGCAAAACATAGTTATCTTGGGTACATTGATTTTTAACCTATAGGAAAGGATGGGGTGCTTCCCTTTTTGGGTTTCGTCCCCGCCCACCTCACAGATGTCATAAGAAGGGCGCTTTGCAGGTTGGGGGTTTTTTTTTTTTTTCTCTCTGAATAATGGGGGTCGGTTTTACCCCGAGAGGCCCCATTGGCTCGATTGAGAGGAAAAAAAAGGATAGGATGCCCGATTTTGGTCATGTTTAAAATCGTGGGCAGCTTAAAATCTTTTGATCAAAAAATGTGACCGAGATCTCAAAGTTTTTTCATCTGTAATAGCTCTCACTGTGTAAGTTGTCTTTGTCTGAATTTTTACCCTCTACATTGTAAAATGTCTCGGAAAATTTTGGCGTATTAAATAAAATTATTATTATTATTATACTTCATAAAGAAATAAAACTACCACACATCGAGCATGCTGTGGGTTCAAAACATGACAGAACAACACAAATAATGAAATTGTTGTGTGTTACTTTGGCCTTATGTTGTTTTTTTCAATTCTAGAAGGCCAGTTCTACCCTACTTTGTTGAAACTGCACTGAAAATTTTAAATGGGGCTGTCCATGAAGAACAAATAGCATTGCTGGGGTAAATTTCTATACTGCTAAACATAAAAGAAAACAGTGAAAAAACCCTTAAAAATTATTGCTTAAAGAGGTGTTCCCATCCCGCACTTTGATGGCATATCGATAGGATATGCCATCAAAGTCTGATGAATGTGGGTCCAAACTCTGGGTCCAAACTTTCAGGCCATTGAAAGTTTCCATACAAAATGGAAAGTTGGTCATGATTGTGCACTACTACTACTACTATGTTCTGTCCTATGGGAGTTTTCAGTAAAGCCAAACATACTGCTCAGTTGTACTCTGTACCTCCTTTAGAACAGAGTGGAAAGTTGTACACAAGTACAACTGGCTCTCTAAATTTTACAAAGACTTGTGGCAGCCCATTCCCGAGATAGGTGTGGGTGGAGGTGGGACCTGCACCTGTTGCACTTTCATGGCATATCTTATCAATTATAACATGCAAGTGTAAAATGACAACACCCCTTTATATAGGTTGTGTCATCTGCATAACCCTTTTTACAATTAAAAGGGTTTTCTCACTATGCTGTTTTGCAGAGCCACAGGCAGCTTCAGACTCACACTTCCTGGTTAGGCTGTGGGTGGGTCTATAGCAGTAATTGGCATATCCTCTCTGCTATTCCTAGCTATTCCTGTTAAGATGACTGTAAGAGATTTATAATATGTAGTACACAAGACTACATAGCTCTAAGGCTTAGAACATGTCATTACCTTAGGTAAACAAAGCTTCTATGCTAGAAAGAGTAATAGTCTACATTGACCTTTCCCTACATGTTAAAAGCTAATCATTGTGGTGAGAACCCCCTTTACGTTTAACGTCGATCAACTGATCACCATGGTGCCAGTTTCTGACTCTGGAAAGCTCTGTATAGTTGCCCATCTGCTCTTGCAGTGGTCACTAAAATGTGGTCTTAGATGGTTCCCTTTTAGAATAATTGGTCTAATTAAGTCCACCAGAACAAAAGCTGCAGTTCTTCCAGGAAGAGTCTCAAACAGGTGGGACAACCTATTTACCTTTTTGTGCTCTAGTAATGTCATTTCTATTTTTAGTATTTAATTGTTTCATTTTTTTTCTTGTTTTTCGTTAATGTTTCAGTCTTGCTGCATTACCATTTCATCCTTTAAGCCTGTTAGACAAATGCCGGCTGTGGTACCAGGTATTTTTATCTATTTCAGCCATCAGATATTTCAATCCTATTTATAAGCTAAAATGTTTTAAAATACATTCTAGAAAATCTAGAATTGTTCAAATTAAACAGCTCACAATACACCATTTTAACACTGATAAAAAATATAAGAGCTACTGGGGCACATTTGTAAGATGAAATGTACTGTAAAGGCATGTTCACATGACGGATTTGGCCGACGCGGCGGCCAAAACCACGGCCAAATTGCGCCTAGTTTATTAACATGGTTTCCTATGAGAAACCGCGTTAATATTCACACGTCGCGGGTTTGGCCGCGGCTCTGGGGCCGAGGCCAAACCCGCGCGTGTGGAGAACTGTACAAACCAGGCCCCACCCGCGCCGAGACCATGCCCAGCGCCCGCGCCGCAAACCCGCGTCGGGAGCATGTGGAGAACTGTACAAACCACGCCCTACCCGCGCCGAGACCATGCCCAGCGCCCGCGCCGCAAAACCGCGTCGGAAAACGCGAGTTTGCGGCGAGGTCCAACGAGGTCCAGGCCGCGGGACCCGCGGCCAAAACCCGCGGCCAAAGCCGCCGTGTGAACGGGGCCTAAGAATGTTAAAACTGTGAATGTAAACCTGACAAATGATGGAAAAATAATGCAAGGTGAGCATTTTTCTATTCTGAAGTAGTCTCAAAAATATGGGAATCTAGTAAGAAAACAAAGAGTGACTTTTAATAACTATATTTACTATTTTGCCATAGGCAAACTTAAACTCTATCAGTTCTCAGTCTATAAAGCACTAAAACTTAACTTTTATTATGTACAACACTTAACCTCTATATCACACTTTTAAAAAAAACTTGATTTCTAAACTCTCAATTTGTCTCATAAATGTATCCCTTTCTAATTGTGAAAGAATAACTCCTTTCCTATTATCAAATCTGGTGGAACACCACCTATTATATCAGCAGGGAAACCCTATATATACAGTGATTTGCTAACTGCAAAAAGCAATCCAAAAACATCTTACTTGGGCAATCATCCCTAATCTGATGGGCATGAAGCATATAAGGTTTCCCTGTGAAACTCTCTGCAGCGGGTAACACAGGGAAAAGAGGAAGAAAATTACAAATTAAAATGTCATGCCTGACCTCCCCATCATGTTTCACCAGCTAACTGGCTTCATCAGGGATAGAAGTCCGGTCTCATGTGGTCTAGCTCATTTCCTTTTATATGGTCTTAGGTACACACCCTATTCAGGTGCTCACCAATTAGCCACTAGAGATTCAACATTACCCATTCCCCCCAAAACACACCCCTTTCTCTCCTCCATGCATACTAATACCATTTACTGCCACTGCGTTCTTATAACCAACATTCCTCAGGCAATTTCGCCATCTCCGTTGCGGGCTTCCGCCCTATCTTACCATGCCGCCCGTACACTGCACCAATGGTCATTTCCACCCTTACTGTGACGGACTTCCACCCAACTTATCTCACATTAGAGGCTTATGGGAAGGCCCGAAGTGTTATTAAAATTATTATTAAAATGAATATGCATATTAGGTTCAGAGGGGAAGAGGCTTGGGGGAAGGGACAAAGATAGCACCCAAAAGGTGGGGGTGCCATAAGGCCCGAAGCGTTATTAAAATTATTATTAAATTGAATATGCACATTAGATACAGAGGGGAAGAGGCTTATGGGAAGGGACAAAGATAGCAGTGTGCCGCATAATGTAGGACCTATTCCGCTTAGTCCGTTCTAGGAGAGCCGCACAGACGCAGTAATGTGAGATAAGTTGGGTAGAAGTCCATCACAGTAAGGGCGGAAATGTCCATTGATGCAGTGCGCATGTGCGGGCGGCATGGTAAGATAGGGTGGAAGCCCGTGATGGAGATGGCGAAATTGCCTGAGGAATGTTGGTTATAAGAACGCAGCGGCAGTAAATGGCATTAGTATGCATGGAGGAGAGAAAGGGGTGTGTTTTGAAGTGAGAATGGGTATTGTTGAATCTCTGGTGGCTAATTGGGGAGCACCTGAATAGGGTGTGTACCTAAGACCATATAAAAGGAAATGAGCTAGACCACATGGGACCGGACCTCTATCCCCTGATGAAGCCAGTTAGCTGGTGAAACATGTTGGGGAGGTCAGGCATGACATTTTAATTTGTGATTTTCTACATCTTTTTACTGTGTTACTCACTGCTGATGGTTTAACAAGGAAACGTTATATTCTTCACGCCCATCATATTAGGGATGATTGCCCAAGTAAGATGTTTTTGGATTCCTTTTTGCAGTTAGCAAATCACTGTATATATATATATAGGGTTTCCCTGCTGATATAATAGGTGGTGTTCCACCAGATTTGATAATAGAAAAGGAGTTATTCTTTCACAATTAGAAAGGAATAAATTTATGAGACAAATTGGGAGGTTAGAAATCAAGTTTTTTAAAGTGTGTTATAGAGGTTAAGTGTTGTACATAATAAAAGTTAAGTTTTAGTGCTTTATAGACTGAGAACCAATAGAGTTTAAGTTTGCCTATGGCAAAATAGTCAATATAATTTTTCTATTTGGCCCTAACGGATTAACCTGCTGAATTTTTTTTAAATCTACTGAAAAACCCCCTAGTTCATGAGATTTAATTGCTAATTTGCCTCACACTTGCTGAGAATTTCACCTTTTGCATTGCAATCTGCAGCAAATTCACAGCATCCAAATCCACATAGAATATATATGATTTTACACTGGATTCTCTTTAGTCAGATTCATAGTGTAAAGTTATGCCATGTATGAATTCACCTGTCGAAACCATGAGGATAGTTGTATAGAAATAAGAAAAATAATAGCACAAAATTTAAAACATTTAAATTTACATAAGGAAAAAATCCCTACCATGGCTCAGAAGGGGGACCGGGGGGGGACCAGGCTTCCCGCAATGGTTTCCGGGGGCAGACCAATAACGGCAAATAACTGCAGACTTTAATTTTTTTTAAAATTTTCTATTTCGTAGGCTCAAATTTTTATTATAAAAAATCTCCAAGAAAAACCATTGGGACTAGAAAATTTTTAAAAATGTAATTCTCTAACAAAACCCCTAGAGACACTTCGTCTGGGGGGTGATTCTGCTATATCCCCGGGGAAAATTTCGAATTTTTTTTTCAGATTTTATAATCCTATGAATTTCAAATTAAAAATGGACAAACAACATTTCTTAATTATAAAGCACCAAAAAAATCATACACACAGTAACCCCATACTGAACGAAGTTTCTATGTATCCAAAAAATTTTGGGGGCCAGGGACAGCTTCTGGGCTACAAGAAAGGACATAAATTAAATCACTTTTTCCACCACCCCCCAAAAAAAGAATAAACGAAATTTTTTTAATCCATTTATTAAAAAAACCCTAAATATCCCCGGTCAGTCTTCCCCCCTTCTTACATTTTTTTGAACCTCAGGTTTCAGTCTTACAAAACTGTAAGCAAAACTCGTAGTTTAAACCTATAAAAGGGAAAAAAACCAACCTAGCTTTTTTGGACTTTTTTTATAATGGAATAAAATTTTAATTTTTTTTTTTTTCCCCGGGATGTGAAACACGGGGTGTGGGAAAGAAATGTAAGACATAAGTCGCTTCCCCTTTTTCCCTGGTCGCATGGAGGGGAAAAACAGGGAGGTGATTCCCTTTTAATTTTCATTAAAGCTTTTTGGGGGGGGGGGGGAGGGAATAATTTACTTTTACAAAGGGAAATTACTGGTACGGGGGTCAATTACCGGGCTACGGGGTTTCATTTATCTGGCTACGGGCATCTACCAGTAAAGGTCAATTATTGACCAAAAAGGGGCTCCCTACCGGCTACGGGTTGAAAAACCCCCCGGGACCCCATTGAGAAAAAAAACTCCCCGGGCTACGGGGGGAAAAACTCCCGGGAAAAGGGGGGCAAATAATTTACCGGACTTCCAGGGGGAAAAATTAAAAAATACGGGTCCAATATAACAAATTTAACCCTTATTTTCCCTACTTCTTGGAGGGTCTATTTTTAACTCCTACAAAAAGGGGGCCCAAAGATCCCTGCCTTTTGGGGGGAAACCTATAAATCAAAACCAAACCTAATGGGGTGTTTTAAAACCCTTTTAATTGAGGATTTCCCTCCCTAGTTTGGGGGGGGACCTACACCCCTGTTTTAGGGAATTTTAAATATTTTTAAATTGGTAGCAAAACAAAAACTAAAAAATTGTGAAAAATAGGGGACCCCCATACCCTTTTTGGGGCCCACAAGGGGGGTAATTCTTCCCCTTTGCATTGCACAAAAAGGGGGGATTTTGATGGGAAAATGGGAAAAGGGGAAGAGAAGTGCTAAATAAAAAAGTTTTAAGATTTTTGGGTTTTGAAAATTTTGTACAGCGAAGAGCCACCCCCGGGGAAAAGATGTCCCCCGGTCGGGGAAAGATGAAAAAAAAAGGGGAAAGTGAATAACTCATCAAAAGATGTCCCTTTTAAGTCCAAAAATTTAATTTTAAATGTAATCGATTTATGTCTCCAAGCCCCCTGTGAAAAATGGTTCCTTTCTGAAATTAACTGTAGGGCCAGTAATATTGGTTATAGTATAAGGGTTTTAAATGGTATGTTTTTAATTATTCAGTCATATGTGGTGGTGTATTGGCATATGTCGCGGGTTTTAAATTTGGTCATATTAGTGGTGATATGAAAGGCCCGGGTGGGGTTATTATTCATACTGTGCTGGTTTTTTGTGGTCATATGTGGGGCAAAAATTTTTTGGTACTATGTAGTGGGGAAAAGGGGTTTCTTGGTGTGGTGGTTTATTTTTCCCTTTTCTTTTGTGCGGGTGATATATGGTCACGGTGGGGAAAAATATTTCATGGTGTGGCCTTTATTTTTTTGGAAAAAGTCTGGTGAAATGGGGCCCTTAAAAGGACATTGGTACTATTAGCCTTTTGATTTTTTTTTTTTGTGTAGCGTTTTAATTTTAAAACCCTGTATGATATTATTTAGTAGTTTTTTTCGTAGCACTTTGTTTTAAAGCTTTTTGATTTTTTGGGGTTTTGGTTGTTTGGTGATGCACTGTGGGAAAAGGGGAGGGGATATTTTTCCCTTCCCCCCGCACTGCGTGCAATTTAGCCTAGGAACGGACCTGGTCTTTTCTTGAAAAAGACACTAGGTGTTTCAAAGTTTCAGCTACTCCCCTCTATCTTGGCAGTGTGTACATGATTTTTAGAAATTTTCTACAATGAAAAACATTTTATATCATCACCGGCAGTCGCACTGGGCAAATTGCACTCTCTCCGGACCCCCGGATGATTTTTGGCGCCCAGGGTTCTTTTTTTGTTTGGGTTCCCTATTGATTCCCCCCTGTTTCCAGTCCCCGACCTTGCCTGTTTTTTGCCTGTCCTGGGCCGCTGCCTGTCTTGACCACGAAAAACCCCTGCCAGCCTCCCGGCCCCTACCTGTCCCCGGCATCGTCTCTGGATTCATTCGTTTCCCCGCTTTTCTCCGGGGCCCCCATCGCAAGCAAATTTACATCAGGGGGATGACCGGTATTTTCACGCCGCAAACAAGTCCATCCCCCCTTTTTTCGGGGGCCTTTTGGTGAATACCCGGGGGCTACTTAGACTCCGTTTCCTGGCGGGGGCCCTTTGCTATCATCGCTTGCGGTGGGCCCCGCGAATCCCCCCAACCCTTACCCCAGTCTATTGACTTTTGTTCATTGGTCCAAATTACCCGTTTCCAATCTTCTACGGTCCACTTGTCATACCTTTTCGCAAACTCAATCCAACACTTCTTATGACAATGTTGAAATTGTGGCTTCTTCACATTTTTTCATGCCACCATTTCAGACTTTCAGACTTCTAAAGTACCGCCGGGGATTAAATAAAACCTATTTTAAAAATTATGGGGCACTGCGTACGGAAAGGGGAGTGGTTCATAAACTTTAGAATTTTTTGGCCCTTTTCCCCGTAAATAATTTTTGTTGGGGCAAAGCGTTTCTATCAGGGGATCAGTGGGTTCCAAGTTTAGCCCCCCATCATCCCTTTCCCAAAAACCTTGTCACAAAAAATTTGTTTTAGTCGGGCCCTTTAGGTTTTGAGGGAAAATTTGGGGGGGCTATAACACCCAAAATATAAAAACCCACAAAATTAAAAGGTCAACAAATTTCCAAATAACCCATACACAAAACCAATTTTTCCCCAAAGGGCCCAAAGGTACCAATTAAAAAATTTCCCCTAAGACCAAATCCATGACTTTACAATCAAAAATCACTGAAAAATACCACCAAATATAAAACCAATTTCACTTTACCGTTATTACCTCCTTTCAGTGCCAAAGTGGTAGTTTTTCCAGTTTGTACACAGGGAGATAGCCCCCAAAAATATCTATTGGGGGACCCCAATAATCCCAACCCCCACGGTGGCCTTACAATCAAAAACCCCCTGGTGGGGCCCCAAAAGGGCAATTGCCTGGTGGGGCTAAAAAAACGACTCAATGGGGACACCAAAAAACAACAACCATGGGAAGCCCCCCGAATTTATTTTTTTACTGGTGGCCCAAAAAAACAAATCCCCTGGGGGGCCCCCAAAATCCCCCTCAACTGGGGGGCCCCTGAATCAATTTCAATTGGGAAGTTCAAAAAATTAACTGCCCCTGGTGGGCCTAAAAAATACACTCCACTGGGGAGCCAAAAGAAAAAACTCCCCGGTGTCCCAATAATAATCAAATTGGGGGGCCCCCAAAATTTACTGCACTGGTGTTCCCCCAAAAATCCCCTCAAAATAATATTTTCCCCCAAAAATCAACTCATGGTGAGTCCCAAGAATCACCTCCACTGGTAAGCCTCAAGAATCAACTCCACTGGTAAGCCTCAAGAATCAACTCCACTGGTGAGCCCCAAGAGTCAATTGCACTGGTGGGTCTCAATAATCGACCCATGGTGGAGTCAAAATCAACCCCGGGTAACCCCCAAAATCATTTTATGGGTACTTAAATAACAACTACTTTTGGGCTTCAATAAAAACCCCTTTGGTGTAAACAATAAAAAAACTCCAGGGTTTTCCTCAAAAACTCAATTAGGGGGCCCTCAATATTCAACTGCACTGGTGTTCCTCAATAATAAAATTTCAAAATGGGCCCAATAATCAATTTAAAGGTGGCCCCCAAAATCAATCCCGGTGCCCAAGATAAAACCCCCTTTGTAAGCCCCAGGAGTCAACTGCACTGGTGAGCCTCAATAATCAACACCACTGGTAAGCATCAAGAATAATTTCTAACGGGGGACCTCAATAATCAACTCCACTGGTGGGCTCCAAAAAGCAAAACCACTGGTATGCCTCAATAATTAACGCCACTGGTATGCCTCAATAATTAACTCCACTGGGGGGGCCTCAATAATCAACACCCCTGGGGGGCCTCAATCAACTGCACGGGGGCCTAAAATAATCAACCCACTGGTGGCCCTAAGAATCAACCTCACGGGGGCCCAAAAATTCAACTCCATTTGGCCCAAGAGTAACTGCCGGGGCCTCAAATTTAAATTCCACTCAGGGGCCCCCAAGAATAAAATCCACTGGTGGACCCCAAAAATAAAACACCACTAGAAACCCCAAAAAATTTATTTCTACTGGGATCATACCTCACTGATCGGACTTTCAGCGTTCTATTCTTGCTCCCCCTCCCCCCCCTGGCCTCTCTCTGTCGGTGTCCCCCAGGGGCAGTCCTGGGGCCACTCCCTTCCTATCTCACCCCGGCCTCTCCTCAAACTCACATGGCTTTTATTTCCACTGTTTGGATGTACCCAACTCTACTTTTCTGGCCCCTGTCACTTCACTCTCCCGGGTCCCTGACTTCTGCCCCCATTTCCCCCTTTTCATCCGTCTTAAAAATAAATTAAAAAACAAACTCACTCTTTACACCCCCCAAAATTACCCCTGCCCCGATCTCTCTATTTCAAACGGGTCTACACTTTCACCGGGCCCAAAGTCCGCTGTCTTGGGGGAATCCTAACTCGCTTTATCTTTCAAACCAACACCAAACCCTCACCTCCTGCCCCTCCCCCTGAAAAAAAATTCTGCATCCGCTCGTTTCCCCGGCTATGACATACAAAAATGCGGGCCATCCTTGTCTCTCCCCCCTTGGACTACTGCAACATCCTTCTCAGTGGCCCCCCAGCTGCACCCCCGCCCCCCAAACCACCCTTAAATTTTCCCCCTTTCCACCCCTCTCCCCGCATCCTCTGCCTCTCCCTTGCCCAATCCCCTTCCCTGGTTCCCTTTTCCCGCAAAATTTTTCAAGTACTAACATGACCTCAAGGCTTCCTGACCCCCCCTCCATACACTTGCCCTAAATTTTCCAAAAATTCCCCCCCCGACTCTCCCCTCCCCAGGACCTTTCCTCTGCTCTCCCCTTTTCAGCCTCAACAACGTCTCCAAGATTTCCCGTGCTTTACCCCACTCTGGAACCATGCCCCAAAACATCAGACTCTCCTCCACTTTCACCCGCTTCAAAAGCAACCTAAAACCCATTTCTTCGGGTTCCCTAAAACCCTTCACTAAACGTCACTACTTCCCCCACAGACATTCTGCCCCCCCCTCCTGTTTTTTTCCCCTCCTTGTAGTTTTAAAAGCCTCGCGGGCAGGGACCTGTTTTCTGCGTGCCCAAATTTTCATTTATCCCTTTCCTGTTCTCGTTTGACTTTGGGAAAATATTAACCCCCCCGATGTACAGCGCCCTGGGAAACAAAGGCGCTTTAAAATAAATAAAAATAATTAAAAATACTGGGGATCCCATTAAACAACTCCCCTGGGGCCCCAAGAATCAACTCCACTGGTGAGCCCCAATAATCAATTCCACTGGCAAGCCCCAATAATCAACTCCACTGGTGGGCCTCAATAATCAACTCCACTGGTGGACCTCAATAATCAACTGTATTTTTGGGGGCCCCATAATCAAACCCCCTTTTGGCACCAGAATCAAAATCCATGGTGGTCACCAAAATAACTTTATGGGGGGCCTCAAAAATTTAATCCATGGTGAGCCCCAAGAATAAACAGTGCCTTAAAAAATGCCAGTATGAAGAAAAAAGATTATGCCTCATAGCATCTGCTTTTTCACTTATGTACAATGGAAAAACTTCTTCTGCTCAGTGGGTTGCTAGATCCTAATAACTCTAAAACACTAACACAAGGCTGATGTTGCCTCCTACTGGGTTCAATCTATTGTCCAGCCATTGGGTTTTTAAATATCCGGCGTTTGGTTTTGAGTAAATTAGGTCCCTTTTTTTTCTGGGGGTTTTTTTCTGAGATTGTTTTTCCTTTTTAAGAGGAGCTGGTGCCATGGGCGGGGGAATAATGTTTACACATGAAAATCCCTGTGGATATGTACGAGGGTTACCAGCGATGCAGCAGCTGGAAGTCTTCCTGTGGGCACACTAACGCAGGATGAGATATATTTTGCTCCATCACACACCCGGGCTTTCTTTTCCCTCAGACACCCCTTTCCACTGGCAGCGCTTTAAGCGGGTTTCATTATTTTGGGGTTTACTTCTGAAGCAAATTGTATTGCTGACCATGTCAGTTGATTTACTGAAGGCAGCCTAATTGTAATGACGGCATGTATAATCTATTTAAAGTTATAGGATCGGATTACATTTTGACCTCTTAGCTGTTCTTACAGGGAAGCTCCAACTTTGAACATTTTTAAAACTTTTTTTAATCTGAAAAAATTGGTATGGGGGGAAATGCATAAAATTTCAGAAAACCCTTTGGGGGGCCCTGAAAAATTTCCACTCATGTTCTTGCTTTCTTTTGGTCTTTGTCTACTATACTGAAGCAATGCTAAACAAGAGTTCCCGCTCCCCTGCCTACAACCAATCCTGTTCGGCATACGCTAAGTCCTGAGGAAAATTTGGTTGTAGCAGACATGTGGTACCAGCGTCATTGCGCCCAAAGGTATTCAACCGGGAAGGGGGGACTGGTTGGGGCGTTGGCAAACATGTATTTGGAAAACCCCCCAAAAAAATGGATGGATAGTTCCAACCATCGCTACGTTCTGAACAGAGACTTCTGGGGGCCCAATGTCAAGATAGGTGGAACCCACACTTATTACATATTTATGGCATATCCTATTGATATGCTGTAACTGTGCGAGATGGGAAAACCCTTATAAGGACATTCCACAGTGTAAGTACCTAGCTGTACTTGTTTTGTACTGATTTCGAGTTACATGATGCTTTCTATGTCCACAAAACAAATTCTTGTTATAACAGATCCATGCATTCTGAGAGCACAACATGCTTAAGCCCAGGATATCCATGCATGTGTCCCCCACGGGATGAAAATTGAAGGGTACGAATTTAAACCCTTTTGTTGCCCCCCAGGGGGGCAACCGAATTTTCCTTCCCAAGCTACTACATCAAGTGGCAGTGTGGCAGTATTGCTTGCCCTCATACCCTAATGTATTGGCTGAGGGGCAAGGTAGCCCAAAAAATCTGAACCTGCCCGGCCGTTTTTTATAAAAGTCCTTTCCGGTCCCCCCCCCAGCAAAAAACGGCTTTGTGACCTTTTTTATTATGGATGTTTCAAAAGACCCCTCACAAACAGAAGAAAGTGTATATATATTGTGACGACTTGCTCTCATCTGGACACCCTCCGGGGGTGTCTGGGGGGGGATCTGCCACGGGAAAGCCATCTTTGTTTAAAAGGTGGCACCCCAAAAATTTTAAAACTTGAACAAGGGTTTTCTTCAACGGGCCTTAGCCAGCTTTTATTTAGGGAAAAAGCAAACCAAAAAAAAAAAAAACTTCTTGACCAGCTCCCTGATCCCGGAGGACGGCTTTTTTGGCCCTGGTTCCGGGGCTGGGACGGGGAAAAAAGCCCCCACCCAATGAGGTCCCCGGAAAACCAAAACCTTATGGGGCATCCGCATACTAATAGAGTGCAGCAAACCCAATGTTGCGGACGACAAAATGGTTTCCCCCACCGAGATCATGCCCTAGGTGGTACGTTTCTACCAGGTCCCCTGACGTACATCATCTAGTGGCAGCACCATGTGACCACCTAAGGTTGCTCTGCCACTATATATATCACAGTGCAGAAATAGCCAGTATTATTCAGGATCAACAGTGCCAAACAATGCCCAGACAATAAACAGTACTATACAATATTATTATTATTATTATTATTATTATTATTATTATTAAGTATTTTAAAGCGCCATTAATTCCAGGGCGCTGTACATTCGAGGGGGTTACATACATAACATAAGATAACTTAAGTCAAACGGGTACAATGATAAGTGATAATGCAATTGGCACGACCAGAGGAGAGAAGGACCCTACCCGCATGTTAAATCTACAAAATTTTATTACAAATAGTATGTGGTTCACTCTTCCAACTGCTTTTTGACTTTCCAGGAATTCCAATCTAGTACTGATTTTTCTGGAGATCATTTTCTTTGATAGCTTCAGTTTATGGGCTTCCTTTGCTAAAGAACAGGGACTGTTAGGGGTCTGTGGAGCAATTGGGCCTTCAACTACTTGAAACCTACTACCTTGGGAAAACACTCCATATCTCACATATATTGTAGATTGCGGGGGATGACCTATTGCCATTTTAGGACTTGCTTTTCACCAGGTGTGAGAAGAAGTTAAAAGATGAGGGGTGGTCCCACCTCGGTAATGAGTGAAGGGAAACATATTTTAAGATAATGCACCAGGTTCTATATGACTTTTGCATACCCCCTCACCAAAATGCTCCAGAGAGGAAGATGGCACGTTCTAAATGTGCCCAAGAAAAATCTAACTTCTTACATGGTCTATGGTCCTGTGTAGCCTCGCAAACTTTATGGGATCAGGTGGCCAATCTGTTACGAAACAAGCTGGGAGTGACTATTTTGATGGAACCCCAATGCACAATCCTTCATTTAAAAAAAAATAAAAATACTGTGAAATATTCGCGCCGAATACATATCTTTCTCTTAGCTGCCAAAAGAGGTCTTTTGGCAAAATTAATACTCTCTACTCCCCCATCTGAGAAAGATTGTGTCAGGGCAACTTTTTAACCATTAGACGGAAGCGAAAAAGAGACAAGTGCGAAGAAAGTTTTCAAACAAGGAAAAATTTTTTTATT
>JAODAL010070028.1:0-16100 GCA_025379985.1 Phyllomedusa bahiana
GGTCTTTTTGGTTTCTCCAATAACATCACTAACTTTTAGTATTCCATATGGATTGTCTGTTTATCACTTAGAGCCAAACAACTTTACAAATGGTGCAATGCAAAATTCTACTGTATACATAAATGGATCCATCATAGACTTTAAAAAACAGCTCTTAACATTTCTCCTAGGATCCACTCCACCATTTCTAATCTTCTGTGTCACAACCTTCCTGTTACTCCATTCTCTTTGGATGCACACCAGAAGGATGAGGAGCTCTGGATCTGGTTTTGGAAACCCAAACTTAGAGTCTCACTTCAGTGCTGTGAAGAATATGAGCCTCTTCTTAGTGTCACAGATAATATATTTTGTACTTATGAATGTTATCTCATCAGGGAGAGTGCATCATGATAAAGTCTTGAGACTGGTCACTTCATTTATATCATCTTTCCCCTCTTTATTACATTCACTATACATGATCTCTTCTAACAGTGAACTGAAGAAGACATGTTTTTCTCTGTTCCATGCTCTTAAAAAAGGTGCCCAATAAAATGTGTGTTACTAGTGTAGATTTGCTGCTTGTTACTATAGTACTGTACTATGTTAAAGGGGTTGTCCTACAAGATACTTAAGTTTATTTTTTTTAAAGTCAATGACTTGATGAAAAGAACAAATTAACAACTAATCAACTCCTTATCTTAGAATGCTAATGTTCTGATGCCCAACAGATTTCCACTTCCTAGTCCCATCAAATGCCCACTCAGCCGCTTACTCACTGAGGAGGGTCACTGCTATAAGTGATTGAGTGGGCATTTTCTTCTTGTCAGAACGGACTTCTAAGTGGAGATTGGAGGGAAGACAGAGAGGGCTGTGGGCGTCAAAGCAGCAGTTTCAAGAGCTTAAAACACTTGTTTGTCTGTCAGGGCATGATGAAAAATAGAAGGAAATAATCATACTTACCTTCTGGACACTCCCATTCATCCCCACTCTAGATATGAATATTTATTTTTCACATGACAGGTGCAGCTAATCACAAGACACAACATCACATGCACATGATCGCTGTGGACTGTGTTTGGCTGCTGCTGTCACTTAAACGATGGACGTTCATTGCTAGAGCTGGGATGAACGAGACGGCCTCCGGGACAGAACAGGAGGGTCCAGGAGGTAAGTATGATTCTTTCCTTCTATTTTTTATCATGCCCCAACCAACGAACAAGCTTATTCAACTCTCGGAACACCACACCACTTTCAACTCTCGGAACACCACAAATTTTCTCAAATATAATGAAAAAAAATTGTGTCCTTCTGTATTTGTTTTAAAATACCTTTGATATAAAGAAGATATATTATGTAATGATAAGAGTCTTTAGATGTCTATATTTGCTTCCATAATATTAACTATCTTTAGATATTTTAGTCTCTGATCTAATGTATATACATCAATGCTGTAACCGCAAGGCAAGAAGACAAACACGTTATGTTTTTTTTAAGAGCTTAGCAACAGAATCATGTGACGTGCTTGATATATTCTTTTACCCTTTAGAGTAGGAATTGCCAAATATTAATCTTATTGGCCAGTGATGTTTTGTCAGCTAGCTAAAATTTCTGATATTTCTTTGGTATCAGTATGTAAGGGTGTACCACAGATCTTTGTCAATAAAAAGAGGTTCCTGAGGGCTACACCCTGGGGAGACTTGAGTAAGCCTACACCAAAGGCTCTGTCTTGTGTCTCTTCCCTGTCCAGGTGGGGTCTGGGTGGTAAAGAGTTAAAGTTTCTCAATGGCGACATGAATGCTAAAAATTCTTAAAAGTACCTCTATTATAGTTTTTCATTGCTCATTAGAACTTTACAAAAAAGTGTATCTGACTTTATAATAGATCTTATTAGTGGAAAGTGGCATATTTCTTAGCTTCCAGCACCCTGTTATTTCCTTTCTCCATCTGCAGGATCTTTATTAATGTTAATAAACCTTTTCTGTCTCTAAAGACACCTCCTGAAATAAAACAGTAACTTAATGAAATAGAGAAGGGTTAGAGCGATCTGCTGATCCTTCATGCTGTGAGAGGGGAGAAGGAGCATCATTCTGGACTTTTTAGACTGTCTCAAAGCACCTGGCACAGTTCTGACATCACACCAGTAAGAGCCCAATCACTCGGTGATCATTGGGAGAAATCTATATACAGAGAGAATAGATGTAGGAAAAAGACCTCAATATGCAGATTATACACAATTTCTATTTGCATTTCATTTAATATACATCTGTGAAGGTATTAGGATTATTTTTGTAACCTTAGCTGCTCTTCTAAAGACTTTATTTAAAAAAAAAAAAAAAAACTATTTTGAACTTAAATGATAACCTTTTTAATGATTTTGCTTTTTTTGGTCGCTTTGCAGCCTTCTTTAATCTTGATTTGTCCCTTTGTGTTATTCCACTAAATAAAATATACTTCTAAATGCATTATTGATTTTGTGTGTTATGTGCATGAACTTGATAGGAAAGTTTAAATTATTGTCAAAAACCAGTTTCCCTTATAAGATCCACAGGTTTCAATTTCCCAATTTATGTCTGGGTAGTTTTAGTATCCCATAATAGCAACATCATTGTAAATAGCTGCCTAATCTGTTTTCCTGAGAAATACATCTTCCATGCATTCTGCTATATCTCGTGGCTTATAGCAGACCCCTAATAGAATTTATTATTGTTTTTACCTCCTTGTATTTCTTCTTATAACTACTCTGTTTATTTTCTGTATCTATATCTACCCATAGTGTAGGCTTAAGACATGATTTTATATAAAGTCATACCCTTTTCTATGCAATCTGTTCCAAACAATATGAAACTCTGTGTTACTCATATATACTATATATATTGTAGAAGGGCACAAAGTGCCATTGTGGAATGACAGTATGTGTCACTGATGTCCCTGGCATCAGTGAAGTAAAAAAGCCAACGATGTCTTCTGTGTCATTAACACTAGGTTACTGATGCCTGTGTGTTAGTGTATGCAGCAGCTTCCTTAAGCGGCCGATCCAGGTCCTGTTTTTTACTGGGAAGGCCATTCCCACATTCCAGGTCTAGGCTTTTCCAGGCCCATAAAAGCCTGGAGCTAGAGAGAGAGAGGGGTTGCTCCAAGGTTGTAATTGTGGCAGTCTGCAACGTGGAGAGCTTTTGCTGGAAGCTTCAGTGTGCTCTGCCATCGTATGAGAGTTAAGGCTGGAATCTATTCCTGACACCTCCTAACGGGTGAGATCACCAAAGTGAAGGACTTAAGTAAGACCAGTTAAGTTTAAAGCTGAAGTAAGCTGATGTTTCTGTTGCTATCTGTGGATTTTTGTTGGTGAAATAAAATATGTGTGTTTATACCATATTGGTTACCTGCCAGTCTGATTACCCTGAGACTACCATTTGAGCTACTTCCCACAAGTGGTGGAGGATGCGGGAAAGTTTGGCGAACACTTGTCACAGATATTGACACAGTGGTGCAGAAGATGACAGTATTGACACAAAAGGTTGTCATAAGATGGGGTGCCAGAAATGGCACATGTGAAAGAACATATTGTACTTGCTGAAGCATCATTTAAAGGGCCAGAGACATGACTATTACTGCTGCTGAAAGTGACTGCACTGTGTGAATAAGGGTCTGTTTCTGCAGCGTGAGACATACCCCATATAAAGACTGTGTGGTTGCTGCCAGAATCTGGAGCAGCAATGGAGATGAAGAGAGGCTCTGGCCCCCAGAGGCTTACGGGAAGCCTAAAGTGTATGGTGAGCATACAGTGCTGGACATTAGGTTCAGAACACATGTTAGAGAGAGTTTCTATATGTATGTGTAGTTAGTGGCCTGATGGCCTAGATTTTCATTTGTTTTGTTTGTTTTGATTGTACTGGAGAAAGAATAAAGCTGGCTGAGGCCAGTTTTAAAATTACTACCTTTGTTGGTATGCCATTAATTGCATACCAGAGTGGTGATCCATGAGCTAAAGAATCCCGGGATGGTCCAGGATGGTGTCCAGACATGAGTGATTTGTCACATATGGTGAAGGATGCAGGCATAAATCCTGGGTTAAGGCTGCAATAGAGATGCAATTCACAGCAAACAATATGGAGGACGTAATCAAGCACCTTGTGCAGCAACAGCAGGCCATGGCCCAGTAACAACAGGCTAAGCAGGAAACAAACTGGCTACTTATTCAAGAGATGGCAGTTCTGACAGAAGCTGCTAGAGGAAAAAGTCCGCCAGTTCCAGCATCTCCAGGCGACAGACATCGTGCTGGACGAACGGTGAGGGAGATGACTCCTGAGGATGTGGACTCCTGGTGTCACAGACCGTGAAAACCTGCCTCAGGAGCAATGGGCTGCAGTTTTGGCCCCATTTTTGACTGGAGAGCTCCAAAAGGTGTAATGGTTTCTAGCCCTGCTGGACTTCCAATTTATGGTGGAGCATAGGCTGGGAAAGCTGCAAGGAAGTGCGGATGCCCTCTCCAGGGAGCACTGTATGTTGGTGAAAGGTGTCCATCCCCCCCGGCTTTGGGCAGAAGGGGGTATGTAGGAGGATACAAGGTGCACAAGCTGATGTTTCTGTATCTAACTGCTGTGTAAGACTTACCACCTGTGCAAGATTTCTGGCTCTCATAGACCTGTAACTTCTTCTTTATAAGGTTCCTCTGTCCTCCACTAATTACCTGTAGTAATGGCACCTGTTTGAACTTGTTATCAGTATAAAAGACACCTGTCCACAACCTCAAACAGTCACACTCCAAACTCCACTATGGTGAAAACCAAAGAGTTGTCGAAGGACACCAGAAACAAAATTGAGCTCTGCACCAGGCTGGGAAGACTGAATCTGCAATAGTGCAGCAGCTTGTGTGAAGAATCACAGTGGAGCAATAATTAGAAAATGGAAGACATACAAGACCACTGACAATCTCCTTCCATCTGGGGCTCCATGCAAGATCTCACCCCGTGGGGTCAAAATGATCACAAGAACAGTGAGCAAAAACCTCAGAACCACACGGTGGGACCTAGTGAATGACCTGCAGAGAGCTGGGATCAACATAACAAAGGCTACCATCAGTAACACACTACGCAGCCAGGGACTCAGATCCTGCAGTGCCAGATGAGTCCCCCTGCTTAAGCTAGTACATGTCTGGGCCCATCTGAAGTTTGCTAGAGAGCATTTGGATGATCCAGAAGAGTATTGTGAGAATGTCATATGGTCAGATGAAACCAAAGTAGAACTGTTTAGTAGAAACACGACTCATCGTCTTTGGAGGAGAGAGAATGCGGAGTTGCATCCAAACAACACCATACCTACTGTGAAGCATGGGGCAGGCAACATCATGCTTTGGGGCTGTTTCTCTGCAAAGGGACAAGAACTACTGATCTGTGTACATGAAAGAATGAATGGGGCCATGTATCGTGAGATTTTGAGTGCAAACCTCCTTCCATCAGCGAGGGCATTGAAGATGAAACGTGACTGGGTCTTTCAGCATGACAATGATCCCAAGCACACCGCCAGGGCAACAAAGAAATGGCTTTGTAAGAAGCATTTCAAGGTCCTGGAGTGGCCTAGCCAGTCTCCAGAGATCAACCCCATAGAAAACCTTTGCAGGGAGTTGAATGTCCATGTTGCCTAGTGATAGCCACAAAACATCACTGCTCTAGAGGAGATCTGCATGGAGGAATGGGACACCCTTGTGAAGACTGACAGAAAACGTTTGACCTCTGTCATTGCCAAAAAGGATATATAACAAAGTATTGAGATGAACTTTTGTTATTAACCAAATACTTATTTTCCACCACCACCATCTTTCCAAATCAGACAATGTGATTTTCTGGATTTGTTTTCTCATTTTGTCTCTCATAGGTGAGGTATATCTATGATGTGAATTACAGGCCTCTCTCATCTCTTTAAATGGGAGAACATACACAATTGGTGGCTGACTAAATACTTTTTTTCCCCACTCTATATATAGATGGATATATGGATATATATACACATTAGAGATGAGCGAATCGATTCTAATAAAGTTGAATTTGTTTAGAATTTCAGGAAAATTTTTATTCTGAACGAAGCCATGGGGGACATGGGGCAAAGAACTATGGGAGGAAGAAAGGAATAACCTCAATGACATGTGCAGACAGGCAGCCAATCAGCACCCAGCGAGCTTCTGTGATGTCACAGCTCTATAAATAGGACAGCTATGCTAAATTCTACCACTTGTCACTGTGTCTCGTATGCACAAGCATCTCTGTGTAGCTGCACTAGATTGCAAAATACTTCAGATTTTAGACTTACTATGGTGAAATACCTTTCAAATACACAGGTGTGTATCCAGGTGTGAATGCATCCAGTTCAGTCTGTAGGGATATTGCATCTTGGCAAAGAGTTATTTTTTTCACTTATAGTGGGGAACTCTGTGTCAAATCCAGTGTGTGTATGTCTCCCCTACACACATCCGAAATCCATCCAGCTCAGTCTGTAGGGATATTGCTATCTGTGGCAATGAGTTAATTTTTTCACTTATTGTGGGGAACCCTATGTCAAATCCAGTGTGTGTATTTCTCCCATGAAAAAACATTGAGACTCTCGGTTCAAAATATTTTGATCAAAAGGGTGTTAAGCTGCCCACGACTTTCAACGTGATCTCAAAATCGGGCAGGGGGCCTATGCTAACTATACCTCTCAACGAGCCAATCAGGCCTCTCACTGGGTCACCGACCTCCATTATTTAGAGAGAAAAAAAAAAAAAACACCCCAACCTGCAAGCTGCCCTTCTTATGACAGGGTGTGAGAGTGGGCGGGGACAGAAACCCAAAATGGAAGCCCCCCTTCCTCCCATAATTTTTAAAATCAATGAAAAATATAAAGCCCAAGCCCAAAAAGAGAGAGCTGCTAAAAAATGTCAAGGGATTCTCTGCCTAATTCCCAACTTAAAAAACCAAATTATATAAGAAACAAATGACACCAGCGCTAACTTTTTTAAAATGTCTCCCAACTAAATGTAGCAATTTTCCAAAAAAAAATACCAAAAAATCACTTTTGATTGAAGAAAGGGTGAACCCCTGATCCAGGGGTTAGTCCACAACCCTGATCACCCCTATGAAGGAAGCCGAATTCTTCCAAACGCTTGGACTTTTAATTGACAAGCCCTGTAGCTAGGTGCGTCACCTTAGCGCCAGTTAGTTTTTTAGGGTTTTTGGATATCGAGGCTGCCGGGCCGGGACCCTTTGGTTTAATTTTGAACCGAACTTCCTTCCTTATTTTGTCAGTAAAGTGGATCGCTGGGGAAAAAAACTCGGACGCATTTTAAAGGAAAGAGCTTTAGGGTATGTTGCAAGATTTCTTGTAATTTTGGTGCTTTTATTGTATTTATAACGACCTTGTTGTGGGAAAGGGAGTTGATTAGGGTAGAAGGCTATTGGGACTAACCACGGATCGGGGTTTCACCATTGCTTAAAAAACGGATTTGTTGAGCAAATTTTTTTTCTGGAAAGTTGCAAACATTTATTGGGAAAAAAAATAAAGAGTTACGCTGGTGTCATTGTTTCTAATAAAACAAATGTACCCCAAATATAAGTAGTTTCTGCACACAAAAACTTTTCTGAAAAAACTTATGCAAACCTGGGCCACGGAGGGCTGCGGCACACATTAATTATCTGTACCACAAACCGCCCCCCCCACGGCAAAAAAAAGGGGCAATACCAATGGAAATCCTAAAGAAGCATTTAAGGGGGGGCTATCTATCATACATAAAAAATTTTGAGACTCTGGTTCCATATTTTGATCAAAAATTTTTTAAAGGGTGCCCCCCATTTCAACGGATCTCAAAATCGGGCAGTCCAATCTATCTTTACCTCTAAAATTCGAGCAACAGGCCTCCCGGGTCCACCGACCTCCATTATTCAGAGAGAAAAAAAAAAAAAACACCCAACCTGCAAGCTGCCCTTCTTATGACACCGTGAGAGTGGGGGGGACAGGGGGCTGATTAGAGGTAAAAATAGCAAGGACTGCCCATTTTGAAATCACTTTGAAAGTCGGGGCAGCTTAAACCTTTTTACCCAAAATTGTGAACCGAGGCTAAAAAGTTTTTTTCATTATGATGATAGCAAAAAATGCTTCTTAGGGATTTCCACATGTATTTCTCCCTTTACAACATCTCAAACCCATCCAGTGCATCATTGGGATATGCTATCTGGGCAAAGAGTTAATTTTTTCATTTATTTGGGTTTCTGTTAACGATACATGAGACCCCCCCCCTCTCCCCCCCCCTCCAAAAAGAGTGGAGGGGGAGGCATAATTTTGCATTGACGTCACTGACATTTTCCCTTCCTTTACCTCGGTTCCCTTTCAATGGGTCAAAAATCCATCAGTAGCAAAGTCAAAAAGAAACGGATTGTCCAAAAAAAGAGAAAAAGTAAATTTAAATTTTTCTTCTGTGTTTTTTTACCCTCCTGCTTTTGGGGACCTAAAAAACAACAACCTGATTCAAACAAAGGACCATTCATACTGGGCCCTTTCAACTTTTCCAAACCAACGGTTGTATTTGCCTTTTCATTCGTTTTGACAGATTTAAAAAAAGGGGAAAAAAAAATTAGGGAACGTCATAGAGCAGGAAAGGTGGAAAATGCATTAGGGGAAACCCCAGGGGGTCGACGAGAGAGTTGGTCAATTGCAGCAGCAAGTAGTTTTTCAAAATCACAAGACAGATTGTGGAGGGGGCAGCAGCAGGTAGGGCCCCAAAATTGGCACAATCACACAGTTTGAGGTGGTGGCATTACAGCAGCAGCATCAGGCTAGGAGTGGGACAAATTTCAAAATTTTTAGGGGATGGGAGCAGGTACAAAAAGAGAGGTGGGGGCAGTAGCCATCAAGCCAAAGGGGCATGGTGACATAGCCTTGAGGGACGCAGCAGCACAATGAGGAACCTGAGTGGGGGAATGGCGCAGATCCAAAAGGCTACATAAGGCCCAGGAAGAGTGGGGGGGTGGGGGGCAAAACATCATGGTTAAGGGTGGTGGCGGCAGCAGAGTTGACACAGGCGGGTGGCAGCCCCAAATAGTAGCTAGGCAGGGAGTCGAAGAACCAACTCTTTTGTCAAATTGGGTGGGCGGCATGGCTGACTAATCTGATCATCAGGGATTGATTGGGAACCCGGCTGAACCACACCTGATTCATCTTGACAAATAGATCTCTCCCCCATTTCGGATGGACAAGCGGTTAGGGTACCCCTTTGGTACCTCCTTGAGTAACTTGGGCCCCCCCTGCACGACTCTCCACCCCTCCACCCGGCCAGACAAGCCATCAATTCTCTGAATGGGGGCAGAGTCCAAACCCCTTTACAAGGGAGGGACGCAATACCCCCCCCTTGGACAAGGCACGTTTTTCTTCTGTAACCATAGGATTGGGGCAAATACTGCTGTCTCTTAGCAATCGCCTCGGTTAACGACAGCTGGCATGATGAGTGGCGAGGAGCAGGAGCATCTAGACCAGTAGATGATGGGAAAGATAGACAGCTCCCTTTGGCAGAGGTGGTGTAGCCTTGACGACCTGAAATGGGATGCGTGACACTGGGTGCTGCTGCTGTTGCTGCGGCAGGATGGACCACCACATCTGAGACAAGTTTCTCCCAGGCCACTGGATGGTGACACTGCATACTGTAGGTTGACACAGGGCCGTGGTGCCAACATTAGGTCCCAGGCCACGCTTCACTTTCTGCCCACAGATTCTACATATACCCATGTATTTCAAAGGTGTTTCACCTTAAAAGTGAAAAAAAGTAGCTCTTGGGTGCAGAGGAAAAATACCCCAAAATAATAACCTGCCTGTAATGGAGATGTGTGTATGTGAGAAATATACACACTGTATTTCAAAGAGAGTTCACCACAATAAGTGAAAAAAGTAACTCTTTGTAGCTCTACATGTATCAGCGTTTAACAGATCAGGTTCTTTCATAATATGTGGAATCATCTGATGTCGGGTGTAAAAGGAGTGTTGCTCTTTTGACGCTATATGGATCTTGGCCCTCAGCTCGGTTCTTTCTAGCTGGCGCTGACCTTATTCTGTCAGGCTGTGTTCCCACTTCAGTTATTCGGTCAGTTTTGACTCCGTAACTGCCCAGATAAGTGAATTGTGAAGCGATCCTAAGAGCGGCGGCTGTCATCTGCGTGTCATACTAAATCACAGCATTGTTTCAATACCAAACCACCTTCCTATGCATATATTAACATGGCACAATGTTCTACAACACCCTACAGGCTCTCTGCAGCCAGGAAATAGCTGTTTTTAACGCGATTCGCCGCGAATAAATTCTCTAATACAGATATATGTATATATTTAAATATATCTACACATATACATTATATTTCTATAATAATATACATAAAATAAATAATATTGTGGGGTTTAGCCCAACGTTCAGTAGCACCCTGGCTGTGGGAGACAGGACAGGGACACAGCATAAAAAATCCAAAGTCCAAAGGCTTTTCCTGGGTTTATTAGAAGGGAAAACAAAATAACAAAACCCTTTAATTAAAGGCAAACACCCCAAAAAAAAATCCTGCTGGGCCTGACTCTAACTAAACAAAAAGGGCCCTTTGACTACACCAGGGGTCACACTCATGCCTCTTTGTAAAAGAGACCAGTAAAAACACAGAAAACAGGTTTTCCTTACCATGGGGCCCTTTGAAGAAACCCACCAGCACCCAACAGGCCTGCAGCCCCCAGGCTTTATGGGCCCTGGGGCCCCCCTCCCCCGGGGCGGGGAAAGTGCCACCCACCCCCCTCTTTGACCACTCCGGGAAAAGCCCCCCCGGACACAAGCGGATTGGAACCGTTTTCTACTACACATTTCAGCAGCATAGTGCTACTGACCCCAACGGGACTGCGGCTCCCCTTCACCGAGTCCGGGCCATTTCGGGGGACACCAACTGCCCCTTTGGCCCCTCCCCTATTTTCACATTTTAGGGGCTTTTCTGGGGGAAAAAATATTTTCCCCTTCCATAACTTTCGCCTGTCACGTCTCACATCCCCCCCCGCACTCGTTCGAAACCTGGGGGGTGGGACATTTTTTTACCCAAACAAATTTTTGGACTCTTGACAGTGGCATTCACATTGCCCTGTATTTTTCCCAGCCCAAGGGCCCCCAAACAGAAAAGCTAAAATTCGTAATTCAAAAACCCAAAACCATTTTATTTTTTCCCTTTGAATTTTTTTTCTCTTTTGCCGGGGGGGACATCCGGTTTAAAGTGGCAAATGGTCCGTGTTTTAACCCTTTAAATGTTTTCCCCAAAGAAAAACTAAAATTTTTGAGGCACTCCCGCCTCAACAATACCTATTTTCCCTTTCAGGCGGCGTGAGCTTTCTACTTGGAAAATTTTTGACGGGGTGCTCTTCTCCATCCACCTGCTGGGGAAAATACTGCACCCAGTCCCACCCCAAACCAAACGGTTTTGCAAAAAAAAAACTCCCCCTTATAAAGTTAGGGTTTACTAGACTGGCTTTTTTACACAGGGGCCCTTTTTTAACTTTTAAAAACCCCTTCCCGCTTCGGGGGGCCCCGATAACCCTAAAATTACCTAAATGTTTTTTGTCCAATTCTGTGAGAGGGGCTGGGTAAAGCTAAACAAAATTTGGAAAGAAACTTCGAAAAAATCCTACAATACCAAAAAAGCCCTATTCCCGCTGGGTTTGAAAAAGGTTGTTGGCCCCGCCTTGTATAGCCGCACTATTTTAAAATTTACTTTGGGTTTTTTTAAAAAACCCCTACCAATAAAATAACCCCCGGTTCCGGGGTTTTTCCAGACCTAAAGGGGACACTTTTTTGGGTTTCCTGTAAGCCCCGCTTTTCTAAACGAATCTAGCACAGCCCGAAACCCTTTGGGTAAGGGGTTTTCCCCAGTCCTACTAATTTAAATTTTAAGATAATTAAGTCTCGAGATAGCTAGCATAATGACGATGGGGTTTGAAATAAAAAAAATACCAATTTTGCCTCTGGGGAAGGTTTCTGGAAACCCCAAAAAAAGGAAGCAACAAAGGGAAACAGACCCCTCTTGGGGGGCAAAAGCGGGCCTTTTTTTTAGCCCTTTTTGGGGAAGGGTACCTGCCCAAAAACCTTTAGTGAGGTCAAGAGTTTAAAAATAAACTGTGCTTAAACCCAAACCTCATTAATAACTCATCCACTCTCGGGAAATTTGGGGACGGAAACGAACTTTGGAACCTTATTTAGCTTCCAGAAGTAAATTAAAAAACGGTAATGACCATCAGGGTTTGGTATCCGCATGATAAAGGGCTGGGGCCACTCCAAATTCTTTAATTCTAAATTTCCCCCGAGGTCCAACATTTTCTTGACCTCCTCTGTATGGGGCCCGGCTTCGACTTTTGGGGGCCCGGAAAGGTTTTAGATGAACCATTTAACCCCGGTGACAATGTCGGTTTTATAACTTCCCTGCGCCCCCCTAAAATCAGAGAACACATCCTTTAATTTTTCTGAACGAAATTTAAGGTTTTTCCTTTTTTTGGGGCTTGGACAGGGACTCTGAAATACCCACCTCTGAAACCCTCTTTGGGGGTACTTACAACTTTTCAAATCCCCCTACTTTTCCCTGGTTTAATTAAAAATTTTTATGGGTACAGGTTTTTTCTGGTTTTTTTTTTGCCCGCTGATAAAAATCTAAAAATTTCTTTTTCCCCCCCCTTTCCCCTTAACTCAACGGTCCCCCGCCATTTTTGCTAAAAAAAATTTTTTTCCAAGGTGGGGGAAATAACACCAAAAAACCCATCAAACCCGGGTTTAAAGGGCCCTCACCTTGGGAGGGCCTAAATTTTCACCCGGGTTTTGGGGTTCCCGGGGCCCGCTGGGAAATGTTTTCCCCCAACTTAAAGGCATGTGGCCAAACGATAAAGAAACCTTTCATAAGGGAAATGTTTCAAAAACACCTTGTTGGGGGTGGAAATCGTGCTCCCAGGTCTCTTGGTTATAATAACCTTTTGGGAAAAGGCCCCCGGATTCCAACCCCTAGACAAAACCTCAAAAAGGGACGAAAAACCCGTGGGATGACTGTGGAAAATCCCGGGCCCGAGAAAATTTGGGACGGGAGGGAAAACAGGGCCCCCAAAAATTTTTTATACTTACTAACCCCTTTTTTTAACAAGCTCTTTTGTGTCCCTTTTTTGAACCCTTTTAAACCCAAAAAATCTGGGTTGTGGGGGATATACAAAGTGTGCAATGTTTATGGGCTAAAAATTTCACCCAAATTTTTTCATTTTCCCTTGAAAATAAAAGGGTTCCCTTGGGGGGCCCTTTAGGGTCTCTTTTTTGGGTTTTACCTGTCCCGGGGGAACAAGTAAACACCCCCCCTTTTAAAACTTTTAGATGATGTTAATTAAGTTTAATGGAACACCCCCTTTAACCCCGGGGGGCGTATCTAAACCACCAATAAATTTCTGATGGCCCCTTCAGACTTTTTCCAGTGGGCCCACTAGAAAAACCCCTTTTTTACCTTTCAAAGGGGTACCCTTTAATGATGGGGGAATGGGCACCAGGGGGGTACGGGGAAAAGGGGCAACGGAGTTGTTAACCTTGGGACTCGGGCAGGTTCACCTACCGGGTTTAACCCAGTGCACCCCGGCCAATAAAACCTTTTAAGAATGCGCTCTTTGGTCTTTTTCCATACCCAAAAGGCCCCCCTAAACAAAAAGGCTTATGGAGAGGGCCCAAAACCATTCCCGTACCTTGGGGACCCACCAAATTTTTTCCACAAACCCCCCCCCCAAACCCTTTTCAACCTGGTAAAAACACTCTTGGTTTTTTTTGCCAAAGTGGGGAAACACAATTTTCCCGGCCCCCGGGGATTGAAAACTCCCCCTTTTAAACTTTTTACATTCTTTTCGGGTTTTACCGGGGGGGGATCTCCGAGTTGAGCAAGGGCCCCGAAATTTTCCCCGGGGGGACCCCCCTAGGTCCGGGCCCGAAGGGAGAAAATTTCCTCCGGTTCCTCCCCTTTTCCCCCTACCCCTTTAAAAGTTTAAAGGGGGAAAAATTAAACACCCATCCTCCGTGGTCACCCCTATAGCTGGGAAACCCGGAATCAGGGGCCCTATGGGTTTTTGGGGACACTGGGAATATATCCAAAAACCCAATTTTCAACAATTTTTCCCGCCTCCCGTGAAATGTTTTTTTTCCCCAAGTCCCAAATAAGGGGGAAATTCCTCTCCCCTAGGGTCACAGAAAGGGATAGGGTCCTGACCAACCCCCCCTCCCTGTGATCCAAAACCCCAAGGAGTCCTCGAGCTTGAAATAGGGCAAGTTGGGTACCCCCTTTGGTGTCCCCCTGGGAAGCACAAAGGGCCCAAACCCCGCATCCAGGAGGGTTTACGTAGGTTTTAAAACAGACGGGGTCACCGATTTTGAACCAGACCACCTGATCCAGGAGAGCCCCTTACCCGGGAAAGGTCCCTTTACCTTTTAATGACACAGCTGCCCATCGTCCTGAAAACCCGCTTCCCGCAAAAGGGACACTGGCCGGGGGAAACAAAAACCTCCGCTACTGTTTTCCCACTCCATCGCTCAACTGGGAAGGGGACAGTTTTGCGGGAACAAGCCCAGGTCCGTGACACCGCCAGCACAGTAGCGGGCCCCCGGCACCTTAAACTCTTTCCCGACCGGGGTGTCCATTGGGTCGTTTTTCCTCCCCAAAATCCCCCTCTGACCACCCACCTTTGGGACACTTCCACCCCCCTAAAAATGGGACAGTCTTAAAAACCCGGACGGGGGGCCGTCCCTGGGGTTTGGAGTATCCCAGGGAGGCTGCTTGAAGCAAGTCCTTGTGGGTTTTTACCCTTTCAACCAGTTTTTAAACCCTTGCCAGCTCTTTTTGGTCGCCTGTCCAAACCCCGCGGGATCCCAGAGGGAAAGAAGGGAAAAATTTTCCAAAAAGACCTTTCCCCCAATTTTAGCAGGTGTAGACCCTCAGGTTTAGGCCCTTTTTTCACCCAAAGGGGGTCAGGTCTACCGAGAGCGCCGGAAAATGGGAAAAAAGCATTGTCACCCGTCGGGCCCCTTGCACATTCGGTTGACTCCCAAGCGAGCCAAGGGCTCGCCTTTTAACTTCAAATAGTCCCTTGGCGTCTTGCCCACGAAGCGAAAAAACGCCTTTTGGGGGGCCCCCAGTTTGGGAAGGCGCCAGCACTCACCCACGAGCCACGTCGCTTTTCTTGCTCGGCCACTCTTTCAAAAACCCGAAGGTAGGCCCAAAGCATCTTACACTCATTTTCGCAGGAAACTGCGCGGCAGCACGGGTGGCGGGAAGCCTGGCATTTTCCCGCACAGGCGCCCCACCCGACCTGCTCTGGAGCCTTATAAGTGTTGCTGTTTCCTTTAAGCGAGCGTTCGCCCACTAGAGCAGGGGATTGGTTCCCTTGGGCCCTCAGCCCCCAGCACCTTCGCTGGTTCCTGTCTCACTGAAGGCTACTGTTTGCCTGGGTAAAGTTTTTAAAAAATTCACCCTCCTTGGGGCTCTAATTGCTGCGCAGCTGCACTTTCACCCATACATAATTGAGCTTTTATCCAAGCACTTTTAAAAACCCGCCGGGGGGCCGGAGCAACAAAATTGCGAAAAGGCCATTAAACGCGTTTATGCCCTTTAAACTCTCTGCTTGCCGCATCCGAAGCACCAAAATTTGGGGGTTAGCCCAAAGTTTTAGGTAGCACCTGGGCTTTGGGGAAAAACAGAGAAAGGGAAAAATCCAAGCCGGGTTGCCTTTTTATTAAAGGCAAAAAAATAAAAACAGCCTTAATTTCAGGGGAAAAAAACCCCAAAAAAAAATCCTGCCGGGTGACTCTAACTAAACAAAAACGGCCCGAACCCACACCAGAGAACACACTCAGTGCCCTTGTACAGAGACCAGTAACCAGTAACAGGGCGCTTTCCCTGTGGCTTGTAGCTTCCACCAGCCCATACAGGCCCGCAGACCCAGGCTTTATAGGCCTAGCCCCACCCACCTGGGCTGGGGGGGGCCCCCACCCAGCTCTTTGACCATTCCAGGGAAAACCACCCCCCAACCCCAAACGGGTTGGAACCGCTTCTACTACACTTCAGCACAAGTGCAGAACAAAC
>JAODAL010070029.1:0-16099 GCA_025379985.1 Phyllomedusa bahiana
AAAAAAAATTTTGAAAAAACGTATATTTCAACAATGACATACTTGAGGAATACCTGGAGTTTCAAAATTCTAACTAAAGTGATTTTGCAGATAATACAAAAATGTAAGCATGGGGGCCAAAAGGCCCCAATATGCGTTCTGGGGTTTAAAAGATCAGAGCCAAAAGAGGATGATTTTCTCTGCTCTGACGCCCAGTTACTGATGCCATCAGAGGAGGAGAAGGAAGCCGGTCAATCGGCAAAAATCCCGGGCGGTCGGCAACGCTTTTGCAGTCCTTTGCTTGTAGCACGAGCTCCTGGATGCAGAATGTCAGGACGACAAAGTCACCTGTGTTGATGATAATGATGACGACATTGCGGATCCAACGTGGTCTTTTCAGCAGAATTTGCTTGCGAGCGCTTCATCACTGGACGAGGAGGAAGACAAATGGGGGTAGTGTCAGTACGGGTCCCGCCTAAAAAAGGGAGAGGGCGGTCGCAGAAGTCGCTGATATGATTCCGCCAGCTACGGTCAGCGGAAACCCGCTCCTCGCTTATCGCCGCAAAAAGGTCCAGGCCCTCTCAAGCCTGGGCCTTCTTTGAGCAAGCCTCTGATTCCCCCAGCGATGTCATATGCTGACTTTGCCGTAAAACGCATAATAGAGGCAAGAACCTTAGGTGGTTAACCACCACCAACATGTCTAGTCACATGCAGCGAATATATGAGTTGAAATGGAGGCAACACTTGGCCAAAAAAGGCCAGACCGCCGTCGGGCCTCCAACCACTGTCACACTCTCTGTCTCCGCCTCCTCCTCCGCCACCACCAAGCGTTCCTCAGCTGACCATGTCTCTCAGAGTAATGATCAGGGATCAGCCTCCGCTTCAGCCTCCAACGTTGCCCGAGTACCACCAGCAGCACCAGAGACCCATCCTACCCCTTCTCCTTCCGCCAGTTTGACGACCTGCACGCCGTACAGTGGCCAGTCTAGCAGCCAGCCTTCTGTCTTCCAGGTTTGGGAGCAAAAGAAACATTTTAAACCCCAAAACCCATCCCAAAGCCAAAAGCCTGAATGTCGGCATTGCCAGGCTTTTGGCCTTTGGGAAAAATGTTGCCTTTCTGTCTGGTGGACACAGATGGGTTCCGCCACGTCATGGCCCTTGCCTGCCCCGAATACCAGATGCCGCGCAGGCATTTCTTTGCCAGAAAAGCCGTCCCTGCCCTGGCCAGCCACGTGTCATCTAAAATTTCAAGCGCGTTGTCTGCATCTGTGGCCGGAAAAGTCCATCTGACCACCGACACATAGACTAGTAAGCACGGCCAAGGCCGCTATATCTCTGTGACAGCTAACTGGGTGAGCTGGGTGGATGTCTCTGGGGTGCGGTGGCTCTCAGTCGCGCACGCTCTTCAAAACTGCAGGGAAAGGTGCAGGGCTCTTTCCCCCAAGGTCCTCTTGGTGGCATCACGAGGGCCCAGAGAAACCGGCCGTGTTGGGAAAATTACTCTGTCTTGGAGACCGTCCCCACACAGGTCAGGAGCTGTGGACGGCTCTCCGCAACGAGACCGAGCGCTGGCTGGGTGCCAAGAACCTTGTGCCAGGCAAGGTGGTGTGCGATAACGGGCGAAATCTGCTGGCCGCCCTTAAGATCGGTAGGCTGGAGCACATCCCTTGCCTGGCACATGTCATGAACCTTGTCGTCCAGAAATTTCTAAAGAGCTACCCGGTCTCTAAAATGTAACTTTTATTCAATTCCCATAAAATACACATATATAAAGGGAAGTATTATGTAGCTTAAGGTCACCACTTTTGGTACATGAAAGGGGGAGTAGTTTGATATCTATCCCTATACAAGGTCCTACAAATCACCCTGTTTTAAGGAGGGTAGTCGTCCCGAAAGGGTCGGCCCCACCATCCAGGGTCAAACCCTAATATAATTCTATTCAGTCCCTCCTCTTTCAAATATACACGAGATATAGGGTCAAAATATCACTGAACAGATTACACAGATATCTTAGTACTTAGTGTAAAGGCCAAGTTCAAAATACACAACTCCCTAAAAAATCAATAGGAGGTCACTTATTGGGTTAAATATACTGAAAAATCAACACAACACAATGTTCACACACCTATATAAGTTCAGTCATTAAGTGACCTCAATACTGTGGATCAGGTATATATTAATACATGGATCATAGGTGGTCTTATACACCCCCGATATTCCATTAGGAAAAGCTTCCTGTATTCAAAACTGAAGCATAGATCACATGTACCATTAATGATATACGACCTTCATCTGATGCCACAGGAAAGTAAACATAGTCCCTTTACGCGTTTCCCCCTGTCATCCACACCAGGGTTCATCAGGGGAACAAAAATGTACCCAGATAAGGGAAAGCAGCGAGGCTCTTGCTGCTACATCTCTAGATAGTGGACAGCCATACCGCATTAGACTTACCCTTAAATAGCAGGGAAACCGCCATTCTAACCACGCGCCGACGTGTTCAACTTGTTGTATGTGCTACTGCGCATGCGTCTGCTTCCATGGTATCCTAGATACGGAACCCGCTATTCCTGTCATGCGCAGTGGCTCGCATGGGCATTCGGGTTCACTGCGCCTGTGTATAAAATGTTGCGGCGCCTGGAGAACTAACGTTCTCTACCTTGCGTGCGCCGTTATGTGTCCCTTAATCTAAGGGCACAATTAACTCACGGTTCGTCCCTGAAACCACCCCCATTGGTCAGACAATCATTCAAATGGTCAGTCACTTGGCCTGACAACGATACAAACACAGCGTATCAACCTTCTGACAGGCAGATATGATTCATTAGATCTCACCAGGCAAAAATACAGTCTGATAACTCCATAAGAATCCCTTATCCTTACATTGGATCCAGGTAGACATCAAGAGAGATTTTATACTTAACAGTTAAGATAAATTTTATGATACATTGTCATCAACTTGATAACCTATATTTATGTTTATATTAGATAGTCTAACCAAACGGGGAGAGAGTGGTATAGCTGAGATGTTAAACAATACATAACTCCATGATAAACACACAAAGTTATTACTTCTTATTTGTGTGTAAATAAGGGTTTTCAACTTTCACGTCAAGATATATATATATATATATATATATGAACTTATATAGGTGTGTGACCATTGTGTTGTGTTGATTTTTCAGTATATTTAACCCAATAAGTGACCTCCTATTGATTTTTTAGGGAGTTGTGTATTTTGAACTTGGCCTTTACACTAAGTACTAAGATATCTGTGTAATCTGTTCAGTGATATTTTGACAGTATATCTCGTGTATATTTGAAAGAGGAGGGACTGAGTAGGAGTAGATTAGGGTTTGGCCCTGGATGGTGGGGCCGACCCTTTCGGGACAACTACCCTACCTTAAAACAGGGTGAGTGTAGGACCTTGTATAGGGATAGATATCACACTACTCCCCCTTTAATGTACCAAAAGTGGTGACCTTAAGCTACATAATACTTACCTTTCTATATGTGTATTTTATGGGAATTGAATAAAAGTTATATTTTAGATAGAGGGTTTGTAGGCCTATTTGCAGTGAATTCTTTTGTTTCCAAACTCTAAGGACTATATAAATTTTTAAGTGATTGTGTTTTCTAAAGAGCTACCCGGGTCTGGACTGCCTACTGAGGAAAGACTCGAGGTCTGAATTCGCACTTCCGCCGTTCGCACCCTGCTTCGTCCGCCTGGCTGCGTTGCAGCGTCAGCTTCGGCCTCCCCATCAACCGTCTCATTGTTGACGTGGCAACACGCTGGAATTCCACCCTCCACATGCTCCAGCGATTGTGGCAGCAGCGCAATGCCATTACGCAGTACGAAGTGACACATGGCCTGACAAGCAGCGGTGCGGACCTCGGGGTGTTGCGCCACCGAGAGTGGAGGCAGGTGAAAGAGCTCTGCACCATCCTTGCCAGTTTTGAAGAAGCCACCAAAATGGTCAGTGTGGACGATGCCCTTGTCAGCATGAGCATTGTGGTGATCTTAGTTCTGGAACGATCGTTGGACACTCTGAAACAACAGGTCCCGCCAGCGACTTTGGAGGAGACGGACACAGATGCGGACACGGAGCCTTTCTCTCCGTCGAATCCACAAGGCCCGACAGTTTCTCAATTTTATCGGTCTTCATTAGGCAGTGGTTCGGGGTCCAGGGCTAGTGCAAGGCAGCGCATCAGCTCTCAAGGTGCATCATTTGAGGCAAGTCAGGGCTGTGTTGAAGCTGTGACGGAGGAAGCAGAGGAGGAGGAAGAGGGGGAGGTATTCTTAGACACCGACGTTACCGACGTCCCTGCCTTGGAAAGAGGTTGGCGCGAATTTGAGGTGGAGGAGGAAGATGAGGAAGATCAGTTTGCTAGTGCCCCTTGACCCAGAGGCTTGGGAAATCAAGGCTCCATCTCTCACATGAGTGCTTGGATGCTCCATTTCCTCCAACATGACCCTCGCATTAAGGCCATCAAAATGATCAACAGTTACTGGGTGGCCACCCTCCTGGATCCCCAGTACAAAACAAAACTCAGCAATTTCCTTCCACCCACCCAAATAGAGAGTAAAATGCAGGAAATGGAGACCTTGCTGATTGATCAACTGGAGACATCTGTTGCGTCTGATTCACGTTCTTCAAATGTCACGATGGAACAACATCAGCGACGTGACAGCAGTAGAGTGCCAAATAGCCGTAGCGGCAGCAGCAGCAGCAGGCAAGGTGGCAGAAGCCTAATGGGTGACCTCTGGCAATCTTTATTTACCACCTCACCAACGCATGCAATACAGGGCACACATCCAACACACAGAGACCAGCTTAAGATCATGGTGCACGACTATCTGCGTCTCAACACCGATGTTTTTGTATGTGTTCCGGACCCAATAGACTTCTGGGTATCCAAAATGGACGAATGGCCCAAGCTCGCTCGCCACGCCATAGAGGTGTTGTCCTGCCCAGCAGCCAGCGTCATATCTGAGCGGACCTTCAGCACAGCTGGAGGAGTCATTACAGACAAACGCATCCGGCTTCCACAGATAATGTGGAATATTTGACTTTCATCAAGATGAATCAGGCATGGATCTCTGATGATGTTGTGGCCCCAATTGCCGAGGTCACCGATTAGTTGCCGGTCTACTTCACATTCCTCTTCAAACAGAAATGGTCCTCTTGAAAACTTTTTTTTAAAATGATCATGTCTTACTGCAATTTTTATTCTCTTTTCCCAACAGTTCATTTTGCTGGTTTTGCTGTGAGGAGACTGTAAAAGACAGCAAGGTTTCATGAAAACACCGTATTCCATTTACTCACTTTATCTTTAGAAGTTTTCGCATTGTCAATGGTTTTGAGGTCATGTTGCTGTGAGATACAGCTATAATTATGGTCCTTTGGAACAGAAATGTGGCTTCTAAGTGGCATTTCTCCATCACAATTTTTAATAGTGGCTGAGAAATCATATTTATAATTTTTTGGGGTCATGTTGCTGTGAGATACAGCAATAATCATGGTCCTTTGGAACAGAAATGTGGCTTCTAAGTGGCATTTCTCCCTCACAATTTTTAACAGTGGCTGAGAATTCATTTTTATAATTTTTTGGGTCATGCTGCTTTGAAATGCAGCAATACTACAGGTCCTATTCTAGAAAAAATTGTTTCTAACAGACATTTGTTCTTCACAATTGTCCAAAGTGGCTCATAGGTCATGTTTTGAATTTTTGGGGGCATTTTGCTGTGACATGCAGCTATACTACAGGTCCTATTATAAAAAAAATGTTGTTTCTAACAGACATTTGTTCTTCACAATTGTCCAAAGTGGCTCAAGGGTCATGCTTTGAATTTTTGGGGGCATTTTGCTGTGACATGCAGCTATACTACAGGTCCTATTATAAAAAAAAATGTTGTTTCTAACAGACATTTGTTCTTCACAATTGTCCAAAGTGGCTCATGGGTCATGCTTTTAATTTTTGGGGTTATTTTGCTGTGACATGCAGCTATACTACAGGTCCTATTATAAAAAAAAAATGTTGTTTCTAACAGACATTTGTTCTTCACAATTGTCAAGAGTGGCTCAAGGGTGATGGTGCTGTCAGAAACAGGAATAGGTAGGACACTGTTAATGGACACATATTGCAAAATTACTTGTTTTTGCAAGATCTTTAACATAGCTATCAATCCCTGTATTGAGACAACCCATTTAATACAATTAAAAAAGAGAAACAAAGACATGGTGGGATTCCATCCTATTTTAAAAATGTGTTTTCTAGAATTAAACTACTAAAAAACTTGCATGTACAAAATAGCTGGTAAAAAAATTCCTCTGAATTGTACAAGGGAGGTACAGGAAAACTTGACCAGATGTAGGTTATTCAGAGGACATGGAGTATGGAGCACGGACAGAGAACAAAGTACAGAGACAATTTCCTCCAGCACGTTGAGTAAAATGAGAAAAAGAATGCCAAGAAAAAGGGCACCTGGGTGGAACAGGAGCATTAACCACCAGTATTGCCAAGTGAAGCTCAATTGGTCCGCACTCATACGGAGGGCAAGCGCTACCAAGGTCTCGACTGTGTACTGAGGAAGGCTGGAGGTCTTAACTCACACTTCCATTTCCGCACTCTGCTTCAGCACAACTGTTTTCGTTGCTGAGTCATAAGGGCATTTTTGCCGTGTCAATAGATGACGGACGCCAGCCTGGCTCTCACCGCACCCACTGTAACTCCGGCACTGGCTGCTGAACCTGCGTGTTAATAGATGACAGACGCTAGCCTGGTCTCTCACCGCACCCACTGTAAGTCTGGCAGCTGGACCTCCGTGTTAACAGATGGCTGATGGCAGCACTGGCTCTCACCGTTAGGGGCAATCAGGAGAGCTTCAAATTTCTCTAAAAAATCAGATTTTGAAAAAGGTGATTTCTGTGAGGTTAAGTAGTGTCAAAAAGGGCTCCAGGGCTGGACACAAATTGCACAATTTGAGGCTTAAAATTTTCTGGGGCTGGAGTCACTATGGGGTCGCATCATTTGATCTCCAGGGGAGTCTGTCCCTAATCAATGAAGAAGGATTTGGAGGAAAAATGAAACCATTGAATTGATTGGCTGAATCAGTCTCAGAAGCCAGGAGGGAAAATGTCTTCTCAACTAAGAAGTGTATTGGGGATGATTAGTACATTTTTATTACTTATGGGTGTGCGGACGAATTAACACATCTACACGTGTAAAAAATACCTTTAAAAACTGCAGGGAGGGGTGTATGTTGTATGTTATCACACTTGAAAAAAAAGCAAAATGGTAATAATGTAAAACTATAAATAAAACTTCCCTAAATAAATTCTGTAAACAAATGTCAGTTACCAAAAAATATACTAAATGAGAGTCACTGTACAAAATAGCATAGTGCCACTTTGTGATCTGTGGGTCAAACAGGTTTAGGGGTCATGCTGTGGCCCAGGACAGGTATAGTCAATGTCCAGTTCAACTAAAATGGTGGTTCAAAGACTCCTATTTCCGGCACTTTTTAATCTGTGGGTCAGACAGGTTTAATGGTCATACTGCGGTACAGGACAGATATAGTCAATGTCTAGTTCAACTAAAATGGTGGTTGAAAGACTCCTTTTTCCGGCACTTTTTAATCTGGGGTCATGCAGGTTTGGGGCTCATGCTGCGTTCCAGGACAGGGATATTCAATGTCCAGTTCAAGTAAATTGATGGTTCAAATCATACTGCCTTCTGGCACTTTTTAATTTGTGGGTCATGCAGGTTTAAGGGTCATGCTGTGGTGCAAGACAGGGATAGTGAATGGTCTGTGAGTTTTTTTCTGTGGCTTTTATAACCTAAGTGTGTTGCCTAAGATGTAGCAGGTATCCATTTGACTGTTGTGGATGTTAATTCCAGCTTCTCCAGCCCTGTTTGGGTGTAAGAATGAAGGTGTTGTTGCTCTCCCATAGACTTTAATGGTCATCGGTGATAATCTATCATCGACCATCGAATATCTTATTGGTTATTGCCATTATCGACCATCGACCCGATGACGATAGTCAATGTAATCGCTCATCACTACTTATGAAGCAAGAGGAATTCAGGAGAAATTCTTAGAGGTGTGGAGTCTGTAGATAGTGGAGCAGGCTGGCTGATTTTCATTTATGTTGATGATGGGGCCCAGACGTCGGAGTGATGTGAATGTGTTATATGTTAAGGTGAATGGTATAAATGACTTTTTTAGGTGTGACCGTGAATTGAGATGACACCTTTAAGAACTGGTCTTGAATGTATATCCAGCTTAATAAGGGCAATGCAGATACTTTTGGAGATTTTTGTTGGCAACACTGTTGATAGTTGTACTATACACACATATTAGCTACCACTGTTTCACTGCTGTAGGCTTTTTACCAATTTAATTATATTGTTTGGTTTATCCAGTACAGTTAATTGCATTACTATGTAAACATATTATTAATAACTGTTCCATTGCTCTAGACTTATAACTAATGTAATTTTATTACTGGGTTACTATAATTGGGGAATGATTGGATTTGTTTGATGACTAATTGTACCTGTTTTTTTTTATTTTAAAGTGAAATACTTAAAAAAAAATTAGAACATATCTTTACAGCATTCGAAGCTCAGAATTTTAAATTTCCTGCATAAATATTTTGACTGGTCACATAAACCACTAGAGCTAAATAAATACTGTTTTAAAACTGATTTCAATGTGTAAAATGTATCCAGCAAACTTCTAAGCTCTGTCTAGTGGTGGAAAAAGGCACTTTAGGGCAAATATATTCAGAGAACCATTCTGGTAAGCTCCACAAGTTTTTGCAAAGGTGGTGAGAGTGGCATAAAAATCAAATATGTTACAGATTTTTTAGCGAAACAAGTTTGACAGGAGATTATGGAGCCTATTAGGGCCAGCCACCCGGGGTACTTCCATTTCGAGGTGATTAGCCCAATATGGCTGATGTGATATCCAAGCCCCCTAGGGTAATGGCTGACTTCAGGTAAAAGTGCTGCAGTATACTGATTAGCAGAATAAACAGTTCCATCTGGACCAGGTTTAAAATATATCAAAACCAAACAATTGTTACCATCCTATTCTAGTTGTTACCAAATAGACCATCATTGATTTACAGGGAGTGGATTTGGGGATCCTCTGCCATTCGTCCTTGCAGATCCTCTCCAGTTCCCTCAGGTTGGATGGTGAACGTTGGTGGACAGGCCTTTCCAAGTCTCTAAGAGATGCTAAGTTGGGTCTTTAGTCAGGGCTCTGGCTGGGCCAGTCAAGAATGGTCACAGGAATTGTTCTAAAGCCACTGTTTCTGTTACTATTAGCTGAGTGCTGTAGGTGTAATTGCCTTGTTTGGAAGATGAACTACGGACTCAGTCTGAGGTCACAGCTCAGTCATGGAAGAGGTTTTCACCCAGGGGATATCTCGTACTTGCGCATTCATCTTTCCTTCAATTGCAACAGTCGTCCTGTCCCTGCAGCTAAATAAACACCCCCATAGCCATGATGCTGCACCACCAATGTCTCACTGTCGGGATGTATTGGTAGGGGATGAACAGGTGCCTGGTGTTCTCCCACATACGACCACTTCAATTAACATCTAAAAGTTCAATTTTCATTCTTATTTAGACCTAGAGAATCTTATTTCTCATATAGTTGGGAGTCCTTCATGTGTTTTTTTTTGCAAACTGGAGGTGGCCTTTAAATATGTCTTGCACTGCAGGAGAGGCTTCAATCGCACCACTCTGCCATAAAAGCCCACACTGGTGGTGGGCTTGCAGTGATAGTTGGAACTTTGTGGAAACTTGTCTCACCATCTCCCTACTGCATCTATGGAGCTCAGGCCACAGTGATCTTAGGGTTCTTCTTTACCTCTATCACCAAGCTCTTCTACAACCATTGCTAGTTTGGCTAGACGGCCCATGTAGAGGAAAGAGTTGTGGTCGTCCCAAACTTCTTCTATTTTAGCATTGCAGAGGCCACTGTGCTCTTAGGAACCCTGAGTGCTGCAGAAATTATTTTGTAACCTTCGCTAGGTCTGTGCCTTGCCACAATTCTCTATATTTACTATTTTGCCATAGGCAAACTTAAACTCTATCAGTTCTCTATCTGCTAAACACTAAAACGTAACTTTTATTATATCTAACTCTTAACCTCTATACACACTATTTAAAAACCTGATCTCTAACATCATCATTTAACCCTTTTTTGCTCTGAAAGAGGGATAAGTCACCTTTCTATATCAAGTCTGGTGGAGCACCACCTATTAATATGGTGGATGAGCCTTTATATCGTATAGCAAAGTTACTTAGCTCTGTAAGGGATACCAAGACTACTATTGGGCAGTCGTCCCTAATCTCATAGACACAGAACAAAATAAGGCACCCTTGTGACACCGTCTGCAGCAGGTGAACTTGTTGACAGAGGGTGAAGAGATCACAATTTAAAAACGTTTCATATATGACCTCGCCGACATGTTTCGCCAGCTAACTGGTTTTATCAAAGGCTAGAGGTACGATCACATGTGGTCTGAGCTCAATTCATTTTATATCATGTTAGGTAAATCACCCGTTCAGGTGCTCACCAATTAGCCTCATCCGAGAATCCAACCATAAATCCCACTCCCCTTCGCGCGCAACACTATAACATGTCCTGCTAAAGCTGCCCCACCATGCTCTCATGAGCCACAACCTTCAGTCAAATTCGCCATCTCCTTAACGGCATGCGCCCCATCTTACCGTTACTGCCCGTGCCATGCACTGCACCAACAAAAAACTCAGCAATTACTGTGATGGGCTTGCCGTCTTAACTCTCTCGTATTTATTGAAAAGCTGCTGGCTCACAAGAATTAATAAAGCAGACTAGGTGTCCACATTACACAGCAACACTGCATTTTATCAATTCCCATAAACCCCATTCTCTTCATATTCTAATATGCATATTATTGGGATATAACTCCACTGTACAATAGGAAACCACTGTCATACTTATCTTCCCCATAAAGCGCACTTATGACTATATATGTAATATTGTATTCTTTCCAATAGAGCTGCAGGGCCCATTAAATCCATGTTCCAACTGCATTGTATAGTATTGTCTCAAGCCTATATTCATAAACTCACTTCTCTTTTACATGTAATATTCATGTTCATTTTAATAATACTGTAAGGCTCATAATGGCTAGCCCTCCCTCCCCTCCCAGTTTGACCTTCCAAGTTCCCCATCTGTAGATTCCTCTCTCGGCTCACAGCTAGCCATTCAATCCCCCCTCACAATGGGAGCAGGCAAGGAACTCCAGTATCTTCAAATGCAATTGCATCTAGTTGCATCCGCCCGCACAAGATCAGCGCTGCAAGCAGGAAACATAAATCCCTAATTTGTAATAGAACCGGGGCCTCACGTGATGAATATCTGTCATCATTACAGGACCAGGGACAATGTGGAAAAACGTGAGGCAAAAAGGGGAGGAGGAGAGGGGAGGGGGGGAAGGGGCGCGGAGGGAGATGGAAAGGGGAGGGGGAAGAAAAACAAAAAAACAAAACAAACAAAAAAAAAAAAACCACATATATGAATCTGATGCTTCATAGTTCCTATATTCAAAAACTGTGCTATATCCACTTGACCGTACTGTAATCACATAATCATGTTTCTTCAAAAATTATATATAGGGGAATCAGCAAGTCAAATAAATGCCGAAATGAAAGCCTTCAATTGTTTAGGCTTGTAGGTTTCAATGTTTTGAGTCTGTGTATCCCATCTTGCCTCTTCTGCAACAAAACTACATCCAATTGCCCTTTCTTTCCTAGCTTTTTCACACATATACCCCAAAATTTTAGCACCTCTATTTCCGCCATTATGTACTTCCATAATTTGTCTTGCTAGGGGATGTCACCTCTAGTTTTATTAGTACTCAGAGATGTTTCGGAGATCAGACGACGGAAACTCCTGTATGGTTTTTCCCACATAGATCTTGGGCATGGTACACATAGCCCAATAAATCACCCCTTTGTTTTTACAATTGTGGGAATTGCTCTCTTATCTCAAATCTTCTCTTATCTCAAGGATTAACAAAATCTCTTTAGTTTTCCATATGAAGGACAGAGATGAACAGTTGCCAACAGGGATATGAGCCACACACCGGAGACTGCATACATGTTTTTTGCATCTCCCTCCAAAATGGACTATGTACAAATTCATCCTAAGATTTCTTCCTCTTCTATAAGTGACAATAGGGTATTAGAATCACCTCAGATGAATACTGGATCTGCCTTCAGAATGGTGCCAATTGTTTCTAGTATAGCTCTCATTTTCATTAGCTCTATATCAAAGGTACCTCTACAACGAATTAAATCAGTTATTTCATTTTCTTCTTTTTATGATTATAAATGTCCTACTTGATGTGTCACTGGACCAGACTCAAAAGCATATTAAACGCCTTCCTCAACAATTTTTTAGGTAAACCCCTTGCCTTGAAAACGTGCATTTAACTTTTACATTCTTCATTGAAAGCATATAAGGTAGAACAATTTCTACGGAGCCCTAAGAAAGAAATTGGCCTATGGGAATCCTTTTTTTGAGAAGGTGGATGCCTAACTAGAGAAATGTAACACACACAAACACTGTATTGGTCAGCCGGTATTTTCCGAAATATCTTTGTCTGAATCTGCCCTTATTCTCTACCAAACCACCCCAATTTCATCCAACATAATTTCAAGATCCAAAAAATTTATTTTTTCTCCCGATGAAATTCAAACGTGATTTCATCCCAATTTCATTATCATTGAGTCTAGATACAAATTCCATGAATAATTTTTCACTACCATCCCAGAAAATCAAAATATCATCATAACAGCGCTCCCAAAATCAAAATCCGATCTGTGATATTTCAAGGTGTTCAGGAAAAACAACTGCATCACTCCACAACCTAAAAATAGATTTGCAAAACTTGGTGCACAGACAGTTCCCATGGCTGCTCCTTTTATGCTTGATGAGTAAAAAGGTGCCATACAAACAAAAAAATAGTTATGTGTCAAAACAAATCTAATAGCTGTAAAACAAAAATCATTGTGTTCCGTAAATTGTGTACCTCTTGTGTTCAAAAAAATACTTGATTGCTTTCAGGCCCAGGTCGTGTCTGATGTTACTGTATAGGGCTTCTACGTATAAACTTGCAAGAAGTGTACTCTCACTCACCACTAGATCCAGATTAATTCTCATCACAAGTGTCTTAGTATCTTTAAGATATGAAGGAGGCCGTGGACTAAGGGCATCAGTATACGATCAACATTTACGTGCTGGGTCTTGTGTTAAATTGTTTTCTACCCCTTAGGACTATGGTCTTCCTTGGTATTGGCACAACCTCTTTCTGCACTATTGGTTTGAATAAAAGGTTAGCAATGGGTAGGAATTCACGATTTTGCATAAATTTCTTCGCCTCCTCAGTAATTAATTTTTTTCTCAATTCCCCAAATCCAAAATCCTTTTCAAGTCCTTCATATTACTCATGGTTGGGTCTTTTGGAAGCCTACTCATATGTTTCTGAAATCACCAAGTATTCTCTCTAACCATCGCTCTATAGTCACTTTTATTTAAGATGACAATATTACCACCCTTGTCACTGGGTTTGATTACTAGCTCCCTGTTCGATTGTAGTTCTGCAATAGCTATGAGATTAGGGACGACTGCCCAAGTAGTAGGCTTGGGATCCCTTACTGGAGCTAGTACTTTGCTATAGATATAAGGCTTCTCTATTAAAGGTGGTGCTCCACCGACTTGATCATAGAAAGAGTTTTTCCCTCTTTCAGAAGCAAAAAGGGTAAATGTGAGGTTAGAGATTCGGTTTTTTTAAATTAGTGTGTATAGAGGTTAAGAGTTAGATATAATTAAAGTTACGTTTTAGGGTTTTTAACAGATAGAGAACTATAAGTTTAAGTTTCCTTTGGAAAATAGAAATATATGATAAAAGTCACTGTTTTCTCTTGCAGATTCCCATTTTATGGGATTTTGCCACAATCGCTCTGAGCTTTTGGGGATTTCCCTTAAACTTTATGTTTCCTTCTCGGACAGCACTAAGAGCTGTGAGGCGACATAACAGGTGTGTCCTTTTCCTAATAAAGCCCCAATCAATTTAAAAAACACAGCGACTCCAATGAAGGGTAGAACCCAAGGGGGGTTAAAGGAAATGGGCAATGTGAGTTAAAATATGAGTGCACAGCAAAGGGTCTGAATACTTATGAAAATGTGATATTTCAGATTTTCTTGTTTAATAAAGCAAAAAAAAAATACATTTTTGTTTTTATATTCTTTTCAGATGAGGTGCAGAGTGTACATTAAATGAGACAAAAAATTTAACTTTTTGCATCTTACCAAATGGCTGCAATGAAAGAAAGAGTGAAAAATGTTAAGGGATCTGAATACTTTCCATACCCACTGTATCATTCCTTTGTTAAAGATGTTGGAAAGCTCCAGATATGATCGGAGCCATCAGGATGTCACTGCTGTAAGGAAATTGACACAAGCATGTGGTCAGAGACTGCCTGCTGACAGCTTTCAGCAGCTAACAAATGTTTGTGTAATATTTCACTGAGTAATATATAATCAGGACAAGACCATGCATATGCACATGAGAATAATGAGAATACTCCCTTCAATTTTGGTGCAGGAGCCTCCAGGAATCCTTCAGTCATAATTCTTCCAGCCTGGTAAAACCTTATTCCTTGCATGCTGGATTGGGCTCAAATTAAGAGAGTTGAGTTTCCCTTTTTTCCAGTGTCCTGTGTAGACAGCCCAACCAGCAACTTTTAGACATGTGGTATTCTGCTGTGGTATTGAATCCCTACTGTGGTTACAGGTTCAGTCTTCCATTTTCTATTTAAGAAAAAAATTCCACTTAGTATAACTGACAATCAGTGAGAAAGGCTGATTAACTGTCGCAAAGTTTGGTACATTTTCGACTGGCTCGTGATTAGAGATGGGCGAATCGATTCCAACAAAGTAGAATTCGTTTAAAGTTTCAGGAATACTTCGGTTCTGCATGAAGCCGAACTTTATGGTACATCGTGGGAATGGATCGTCTGTTTTTTCTAAAATGGCCGCGAGCACATGGCATGACAAGGGGCAGAGAACTCTGGAAGGAAGAAAGGAACACCCTCAATGGCATGTGCAGACATGAAGCCAATCAGCAACCAGTGGGCTTCTGTGACATCACAGCCCTATATATACGGCAGCCATCTTAAATTCTCACTTCTCATTGTGACTCCTGTCAATAAGCATCTGGCTGCTGCTGCTGCACTATATGGCACTCTTTATAAAACAAACTTGTTTTTTCAGCTGCTAGTGTGAAAGACTTTCACAAGTGTGTGTCACATACACACTTGTTACTCATCCAGCATTATTATTTTGTTTTAGTTTGTGGGGTATTCTCCCTAAAGTCCTGGGTGGGTATACTTCTGCCCCATACACGCCTGGATTCCATCTGGTTTTTCTGTAGGGTATTTTCTACCCAAGGTTTAATTTAACCTCTTGATTGTGGGGTAATTTGGAGTAAAATACAGAGTGTGTGTATTTTTTTGCCCCATATACGCCTAAATTCCATCTGGTTTTTCTGTATGGTACTTTCTACCCAGTGGTTAATTAAGCCTCTTGTTTGTGGGGTAATTTGGAGTAAAATACAGGGTGTGTGTATTTTTTTGCCACATATACGCCTAAATTCCATCTGGTTTTTTTTGTAGGGCATTTTATACCAAGGGTTAATTTAACCTCTTGATTGTGGGGTAATTTGGAGTAAATACAGGGTGTATTTTTTTGCCCTTTTACACCTAAATTCCATCTGTTTTTTCTGTAGGGTATTTTATACCCAAGGGTTAATTTAGCTTCTTGATTGTGGGGTAATTTGGAGTAAAATACAGGGTGTATTTTTTGCCCCATATACACCTAAATTCCATCTCTTTCTTACTGTAAGGTATTTTATACCAAGGGGTTTAAATTAGCTTTTTTGATTGTGGGGTAATTTGGAGCCCAGCCAAGAGGGGGGGTTGGGGGTTTGTCAGAACAAACCCTTTTGGCATGGCCCGGGAAAAAGGGCGTGGCCCTATCTTCCTCAACTGCCTC
>JAODAL010070030.1:0-16099 GCA_025379985.1 Phyllomedusa bahiana
GTGGAGGGGCCGTGTGGGGCTCGTGTTCTTGGAGGGGGCCGTGTGGGGGCTCGTGTTTGTGGAGGGGGCCTGTGGGGGCTCGTGTTCTGTGGAGGGAGCCGTGTGGGGGGTCGTGTTCGTGGAGGGAGGTGTGGGGGGTCGTGTTCTGTGGAGGAGCCGTGTGGGGCTCGTGTTTGTGGAGGGACCGTGTGGGGGTCGTGTTCGGGAGGGAGCCTGTGGGGGCTCGTGTTCTGTGGAGGGGCGTGTGGGGGTGTGTTCGTGGAGGGGGCGGTGGGGGGGCCCTGTTTGGGGGGGAGCCGTGTGGGGGGCCCGGGTTTTTGGAGGGGTGTGGGGGCTCTGTTCGTGGGGGGAGCCGTGTGGGGGGTGTGTTCTGTGGGGGGAGCCGTTGGGGGGTCTGTTCTTGGGGGGAGGTGTGGGGTCGTGTTTGTGGAGGGAGCTGGGGGGGGCTCGTGTTCTGTGGAGGGGTGTGGGGGTCTGTTCTGTGGAGGGAGCCGTGGGGGCTCGTGTTTTGGGGGGGTGGGGGTCGTGTTCTGGGAGGGGGGCCGTGTGGGGGCTCGTGTTTGGGAGGGGCCGTGTGGGGGGTCGGTTCTGTGGAGGGAGCCGTGTGGGGCTCGGTTCTGTGGAGGGAGCCTGTGGGGGGGTCGTGTTTTGTGGGGAGCGGGGGGGCTCGGTTCTGTGGAGGGAGCGTGTGGGGCTCTGTTCTGTGGGGGGACCGTGTGGGGGGCCCTGTTTGTGGAGGGAGCCGGTGGGGGTTTTTGTTCGGGGGGACCGTGTGGGGCTCGGTTCTGTGGGGGAGCGGTGGGGCTTGTTTGGGGAGGGGACCGTGGGGGGCTCGTTTCGTGGAGGGAGCGTGGGGGGCTTTTTCTTGGGGGGCTGGGGGGGGTTCTGTGGGGGAGCCGTGTGGGGGGTCGTGTTCTGTGGAGGGATCTGTGTGGGCTCAGTGGTTTTGTTGAGGCGAGCTGTGTGGGGCTCATGTTCTGTGGAGGAGCAGTGTGGGGCTCGTGTTCTGAGTAGGGACCTGTGTGGGGCTCGTGTTCTGTGGGGGGAGCTGTGCTGGGGCTCGTGTTTCTGTGGAGGTGTAACGGTATGACGCGGGGAAGAGGGTAGATGGCTCCACTGGCCCACTGCCGGGCTTGCTCCAGAGTGGCGTATCCAAGTGGCATCGGGCTTGGGTATCTTACACAGAGCGATTTGATGGGGTAAGGTGGCTGACCCTAACTGCACCCAGGTGCTACTCAGAGACAGTCCCCAGCAGTGGCAGCTGACAAGACAGGCCAGTACAGTGCCTATTTGCTAGGCACCAACAGGATAAGGGACAGAGACAAAGCAGACTAGAAGTAAATATGTGGCAGTAAAAGATAACAATACACATGACAGAAAGGAAATAAACGGACTTGCCAAGCGCAAGAAGGTTAAAACAGAAGCAAGGTACAAACAGACTGACTGGAAAAACAACACACAGAACAAAGATCAGAGGACTAAGGCTAGGACTCAGCAAGGGACAAGGCAAGGATACCTCACAGATATGGAAACGGGACCAGCAGAAAACAAGCTGGAATAAGGGGCGGGAAGGGGGGTGGGGCCAGAGCGCGGCGGGGGCGCCGCTCTCAGGCCCCAAGACAATGCTTTGTTTAACGGCTTACGCGCCGTAAATAATGTTCATGTCAATTATCTCCCCCGCAGCGGATTTCGCGAGCAGGGAGGAGACGATGGAATGCCTACTGTTACTCTATGAGACTGTGGAGATACCGTAATGACAGGGACGGAAGTGGCGCTGGTATTGCCAGCGCAAATCCGGCGACGGAGTATGGCGCCAATCCGTGCCAAATAAGCCTGTGTGAACGAGGCTAACATGCAAGAAGAATCTCACACGACAAAGGTGCAGACAGACACATGGAAGCCAAATGGGAGACTAACAAACATAGAGGATACCACAGGAGAAAGAAACAAGAAGACAATTACACAGCATACAACAGACAACACCATGAACAATCAAACAGTAACGAACATTACAAGGATCTGGCAGGATGCTGTGGAGAAGCAGGCATTATTAACCCACGGTAGAGGGGATTGGCAGAGGAAGCCCAACCCGGCTGCACAATGTGCGGAATAAAGAAGGAAGATGTGCCGCCGCCCTCTATAGAGACAGGGATCAGGGCAGCCAAAGAGGAGGAGCAGCAATGGCCGCAATGAGAAAGGCCGCATAGGCAATCACAGGTGAGTAATGCAGCGGCTACCAGGAGCGCACACAGTGACACTGCAAAATGAAAACAGATCTGCGATAGGAAATAGGTACGTCTGCGGTTCGCAGCAGAGTCCGCAGCATAAGGACAGGAAGTGGCACGGACCGTGGACAGGAGCGGAAGCCGTGTGGGGCTCATGTTCTGTGGAGGGAGACGTGTGGGGCTCGTGTTCTGTGTAGAGAGCCGGTGGGGATCGTGTTCTGTGGAGGGAGCCGTGTGGGGCTCGTGTTCCTGTGGAGGGGCCGTGTGGGGTCGTGTTCGTGGAGGGAGCCGTGTGGGGCTCGTGTTCTTGCGGGAGCCGTGTGGGGCTCGTGTTATGTGGAGGGAGCCGTGTGGGGTCGTGTTCTGTGCAGGGAGCCGTTGTGGGGCTCGTGTTCTGTGCAGGGAGCCGTGTGGGGCTCGTGTTCGGTGCAGGGAGCCGTGTGGGGCTCGTGTTTCTGTGGCAGGGAGACGTGTGGGGCCTCGTGTTCTGTGCAGGGAGCCGTGTGGGCTCGGTTGTCTGTGCAGTGAGCCGTGTGGGGCTCGTGTTCTGTGCAGGGACGCCGTGTGGGGCTAGTGTACTGTGCAGGAGACGTGTGGGCTCCGTGTTTGTGGCAGGGAGCCGTGTGGGCTCGTTGTTCTGTGGAGGGAGCCGTGTGGGGCTAGTGTTCTGTGGGGAGCCGTGTGGGGCTCGTGTTCTGTGGAGGAGGGGTGTGGGGCTCGTGTTCTGTGGAGGGAGCCGTGTGGGGCTCGTGTTCTGTGTGGAGGGAGCCGTGCTTGGGGCTCGTGTTTGTGGAGGGAACGTGTGGGGCTCGTGTTCTGTGGAGGGAGCTGTGTGGGGGCTCGTGTTATGTGGAGGGAGCCGTGTGGGGCTCGGTGTTCTGTGGAGGGAGCAGTGTGGGGCTAGTGTTTTGGGGGTAGCCGTGTGGGGCTCGTGTTCTGTGGAGGGAGCCGTTCGTGGGGGTCGTTGTTTCTGTGGAGGGAGCCGTGTGGGGCTCGTGTGCTCGTGGAGGAGCCGTGTGGGTGCTCGTGTTCTGTGGAGGGGCCGTGTGGGGGCTAGTGTTCTGTAGAGGGAGCCGTGTGGGGCTCGAGTTCTCTGTTGGGGGCTCTTGTTCTGTATGAGGAGTTGATGTTTCCATTGGTTTTGGAGTTTATGATCTCTTGAAATCTGCTTTTTGCGGAGGCGGATGAGGAAAGTCTGCGATCCTTGGAGCTTTTTTTCACCCCCCCCCCCTCCAAGGGGCGGTCGCCTTTGCAGGACATGTGACTGCTAAGTTTTACTCTCTGTATGTGAACAATTCTAGTGATATTCAGTTTATTCACTTCTTTTTAACAGTGTTTTTGTGTAGATCAATGTTCATGCTCGCCTCTCTGCTGATAGCCATGATTGTTTTTTTCTAGTTATGGGCTGTGTAACGAAGGTTTTTTATATCTTTTTTGGATGGTTTTTTGTTGGGCCACTGGAGTCAGTAGTTTATGACTTTTGATCACCTTTATATTCGATTTTATGTGCAGTGGGATGATTATGGTCATTACCATTGTTTCTTAACCTTAAGGCGCTCATCATGCAGGTTAAATAACGAGACAGATTTAGAAACTAAATAATTAAAAAAAAAAAAAAAACAGGCCTCCAGCAGGTTAGAAATGTGACTTTTTTCTTTGCAAAAAAAAGCATCCATTATTAGACTGTGTGAGGTTTCTATCCTAAGGTCTTCATTCAAGCAGATTTATAGAATACTCGTAGCACCAATATGTGAACTCTATTTTTGATCTTTTTGGGTGATCAGCCATTTTGAATGTTTGTGTGTGTTTAGATTTGTTTGTGTGTTTTTTACTCTATCTTTCTTACTTTTTTTTATTTTCACACTTGTCTCTATAAGGGACTTAACTCTTGCCTTTGTTAGGCCTCCGGGGGCTGTCATGAATAACGGTCGCCACCCACGAGGAGCTGCATGGAGACGGAGGGAGCTCTCTCTTTCTTTCTTTGCCTTAGATTGCACCGTAAACAACTTGCCAGCATCTAAGAGGTAATCGGCCCAAACCAGAGTAGTAAACTCCAGTCCTAGGTGATCATCGATGAAGCTGGCTGTATTATACATGCGCTGATCGTGCGGGCTCTGCTGTGCATTGATGTCCTGCGATGTATGGGCACCTCCATATTGGAGGCTGCACCTTGCTGTATTAGAGGTGACCATTGCGCCCAATGGTCGGCAAGCGGTTCTTACACTGCACAATGTTTTCCATAGGGAGCAGTCACACAGTTCTGTTTACTGAACCGCGTGGCGTGTTAATTGGTGACTCCATCTTTGGGCCGTCAGCTCCCTTTAAGGCTCAGCACCAATTATAAGCCTTCCTACCCATACTGGAAAATACTCTAGGGTTAAATGTTGGCTCAGATACAGGAAAACGACTGAGCAGGGAAGAGGACGACAAGTGTTGAGATGACGGGGGAAGCACAGACCCTCTGCACATTCTCTATAGGGGATGCAGCTGCTCTCTGTACTCTCTATAGGGGAAGCAGCCGCCATGCACTCTCTATAGGGGAAGGGGCCACATGGTAATCTGCACGATTAGAATAGGCTTCTTTCGGTGATTCAGTCCTTAATATCACCTTTATCACGGTGTAGTGCCGCACCAGTTACTGACCACACCACACTCCCCATACATCCAGAACGCCGCGAGGGGGCGGAAGAAAAGGGGCTAGGTATCTGCTTGTGGAATCTAATGCTGGTGCGTGGTGGCGTTTTGGTAGGTGGGACCTAGGATACAACACCAATATATATTAAGCGAACAAACCATGAGAAGTGGAAGGCAGCAACGGTATTAAAGCAAGCTAAACGAATAAAAACAAGCCGAATGTGAAAAACATCAAGGAACAAGCGATGCAAACTCCTTCAACACCCACCCCTTTCTCCCTACACCCACACTCTTCTACTACTTACGCCCCTCCTTAACCTTCTCCCCTCAACCAGTATCCACAATCAATCCCCACTCATCACCCCCTCACCTTCGGCCCCTCCCCCTAACCTATTCCCCCACCCAGTCATCCTGCTACACCCAACTCTTCGTCCCCTTCCTCGCACATCCCTCACTTCACCTCTCCTCCCCTCATCTAAAATACCCAACCGGTCAGGAGTCCCCATGGTCTAGAGGAGTCCCTGCACCAACATGAAAGATCCAGAAGAGAATGGACCCAAGAGGGAACAGCCGTCCCTAATGTACTAGAGGGAGCGAGTGATCGGGCCATTAGTCCTGTGCAGAGCCTTCCACAATGCATTGTGGTGCTTCATCCAACTGGGAATTGGTGTCATGAGGGTCAGTGAGCGTCCTCCAATATAATGGGAGGAAGGTCAGGATTATACCATTTATTATGTGTGATGTCACCTCCAGTATACAGTCCCATGTAAAACATCCTTCACCCTCTCAATATACAGTCCATGTAAAAACATCCCTCCCCTCCAATATACAGTCCCATATAAAACCATCCCTGCCCTCCAATATACAGCTCCATGCAGGGGCGTAGCAAGAGGCTTGTGGGCCTGGGTGCAAAACTTCAGCTTGGGCCCCCTACCTGAAGACAGTCGCTGTGGACAACTTAGTTTTTAACAACAGGTTAATAAAGGAAATATATGTTTCTAAGCCGAGCGTCTGCCCCCGATCGTGTCCTTCCCTCAACACCAATTCTTTGTCGAGGTGAACAGGAAAAAAATTAAATTTCACTTTTGTTTTTTGAGATTTAGTTTTTGTTTGACGCTTTACACCGCTACAGTTTAATTGGACGTTACTCTGTATTACTGCAGGGTCAACCTATGTATCAAGGGCACAAAACTAAACCAGGCCTCATGCTCACCAGTATATAGTGACTTATTCTATTATAATAATCATGATCAACAATATAGCAGAGTATATTACCAATAATAAACAATATCACAAAGCCCAAGAATACCCAGATATCCACTACACCATAGTGACTTATAACCCGTACTGTTACCTCATCAAATCAATATACCAAGTCCAAATAATACCGCCACATATCACCTGTATTATTCACCACTATAAAGGACTAATACCACCCATACTGTTACGCACCAAATCATATTACAAAAGACCAATAAAGCAATTAAAAACAATTATACAAAAATACCAAATCTACTGCCAGATAACACCAACATAAAGTGATCTGAATTAAACCACATTGTACTGTCACTGAGTAAAACTCACATCTACAACATAAAACTTTACACTTTGACCATTTTTACGCATATAATGATTATAATATTGTAGATAGTGTACAAGTCTGCAGTGTTCACCATAGGAGTTAAATTAGTTATATTTAATAGACTGGACTTTTAAGGAATGAGGCAATACCAATTTGGGGTCACTTTTGATTATTTTTATTATTAAAATAGCAAAAGGGGGATGTTTTTAATGTTTTAGATTTTTTTTTTTTTTTCATTTAAATCTTTTTTATTTTACTTGTAATTCTCCCTCATAGAGTACTGTAGTTGTAGAACTACAAGGTCCCAGCCAGTGTCAAGTACCATAAGAAAACACATTGCAGACACGACAACTCTACAATATTATGTATTTAAATAGTGTGCCTGCAATGTGTATTCCTTATGGTACCTTGTCACTGCATGGGTAGTGAAATGTTGTTCTACAACTCAGGTGTATAAACTTAAATGTGTGTGTGATGTGTATATTGTATAACATATGTGTGCTGCAATGTGTTTCCTGGTACTGAACACTGGTCTATGTGGCAGACATGCCTGGACTTGTAGTTTTACAGAAGCTGTGTGGAAAACTACAGGTATAGAATGCTACACTACATTAGCCTTTAAAACATAAAGAGCATATGTAGTATCCTGCAGTACACAGCCAGTTGCTGCAGAACTACAAGTCCAGCATGTCCCCCACACAGGCCAGCATGAAGTACCCTAAGTCTACACATTACAGGCACCCCTGTAAGTTTATAATGACATATAAGCATAGTTGCCAACTTTTGAAAGTTAAAAAGCAGGAGATAGTAGTGGGCGGCGCGCGTAGCAAAGATTTGCATAGCCACGCCCATCTTGACGGTATGCCACGCCCCTTCAAAAAGCAAACACCATACTCCACTAACTGCATAAGGCTATAGGAAGAAAGCCAGGTCATATGCCCTTATAGCCAGTTGTAGCCCCCCTTAATAGGTAGTGCCTTACAGGCAGTAGATACCCCCTTGTAGCCAAATAGATGCCCTCTCCTGTAGCCAGGTAGTGCCATATTTGTAGCCAGGTTGATGCCCCTTTGTTAGCAGGTAGATTGCCACCCCATTGATTGCCAGACGTAGATGCACCATTGTTGCCAAGTAGTGCCCCCTCTGTTGGCCGTTAGATGCCCCCATTGATTTCCAGGTAGTGCCCCCTCTGTGGCAGGTAGATTCCCCCCCATGTTTGCCAGGTAGTGCCCCCTCTGTAGACAGGTAGTGCCCCATTGTTAGCCAGTAGTGCACCCATTGTTTGCCATGTAGGTCCCCCATTGTTGCCAGGCAGACCCCCCATTGTAGCCAGGTAGTGCCCCCATTGTAGCAGGTAGTACCCCCTTTTAGTAGCCACGTAGTGCCCCCATTAGTAGCCACGTAGTGCCCCCCATTGTAGCTAGGTAGTGCCCCCCATTGTAGCCAGGTATGCCCCACATTGTAGCACAGGAAGTGCCCCCAACGGTTAGCCCAGGTAGTTGCCCCCATCGTTAGTCCAGGTAGTGCCTCACATGTTGCCAGGTAGACCCCCCCATTGTTTCCAGGTAGTGCCCCATTGTTGCCAGGTAGTGCCTCCCTGTTGCTCAGGTAGACCGCCCCATTGTTGCCAGGTAGATGCCCCCATTGTTTGCCGGTAGATGCCATTGTTTTGCAAGTAGTGCCCCCTCAGATTGTCCAGGTAGATGCCCCCATGATTTCCAGGTAGTGCCCCCTTGTAGCCAGGTAGTGCACCATTGTTAGCCAGGTAGTGCCCCCATTGTTAGCCAAGTAGTGCCCCCATTGTTGCCCGGTAGACCCCCACTCCCTTGTAGCCTAGGTAGTGACCCCATTGTAGCCAGGTAGTACCTTCATTTAGTAGCAGTAGTGCCCCCATTAGTAGCAGGTGTGCGCCCTTATAGCCAGTAGATGCCCCCATTGTTAGCCAGGTAGTGCCCCCATCGTTAGCCCAGGTAGTGCCTACCATTGTTGCCAGGTAGACCCCCCATTGTAGCCAGGTTGGTGCCCCCATTGTTTGCAGGTAGTGCCTCCCAATGTTGCCAGGTAAGACCCCCCATTGTAGCCAGGTAGTGCCCCCTCTGTAGCCAGGTTCATGCCCCCTTTGTAGCCTGTAAGTGCCGCCCACTTAGTAGCCTAGGTAGTGCCCCCAATTACGTGCCAGTAGTGCCTCCCCCATTGTAGCCAGGTACGTGCCCCCCTCATTGTGAAAGCCAGGTAGTGCCCCAATTGTTAGCCAGGTAGTGACCCTGCCATTGTAGCCAGGTAGTGCCCCCCATTTTAGCCAGGTAGTGCACCATTGTAGCAGGTGTGCACCCTCTGTTGCCAGGTATTGCATCACCATTGTAGCTAGGTAGACCCCCACCTTTGTAGCCTGTAGACCCCCCATTGTAGCCTAGACAGAGCACCCTAAACTTAATAAAAATAAAAATTAATATAATCCACACTTACCTGACCCAGGCTCCTGCAGAGCGGGCCCGCCTCTGGACATATCCTCAGCAGTGTTCACAGGGGAAGTGAGAGCAGACGCGCAGTAATTCCTCTGTGACCGTGACATGTGTGTCACGGGCACAGCGGCGCCGTACATACAGAGAGGTGGGGCAGGGAGGGAGCCGATCCCCTTCTGCTGTCCTCCCACTGCTCAAGCGAGGTTTCGGCGGGGGAGGCAATAACATAATGGGTCACTTTTGATCTATTTTATTATTTCAAAATAGCAAACAGGGGATGTTTTTAATGTTTTAGATTTTTTTTTTTTCATTTTAAAATCTGTTTTCTATTTTACTTGTAATCTCCCTAGAGGCTGGTAGTTGTAGAGACTACAGGTCCCAGCAGATGTCAAGTACCATAGGAAACACATTGCAGACACACTCATATATATATACATAGTGTGCTTGCAATGTGTATCTTATGGTACTTGACACTGCTTTCCTTTTACTGGGAATATGTTGTTCTTCAACTACCAGGTGTATAACTAAATGTGTGGTGGTATGTGTATGTTGTATTACATATGTGGCTAGCAATAGTGTATTCCTGGTACTTGGAACTGGTCATGTGGCAGATACAGCATGTATTGTAGTTTTACGCAGAAGCTGATGTGGAACTTCCAGGTTCTAGAATGTACATACATAGCCTTTAAACATAAAGCATATGTAGTATTCCTGAGTCCCACAGCAGTTGCTGCAGACATACAAGTCCAGCATGTCCCCAACACAGCGTCCAGCTGAAGTACCCTGAGTCTACACATTACTTGGCACCCTGTAAGTTTATTTTTTATGGACAAATAAGGCTAGTTGCCAAACTTTTTGAAATTAAAAAGCAGGAGAAGTAAGGTGAGGCGGCGCGCGTAGCCGCGCAAGATTTGCTAGCCACGCCCACTCTTGACGGTATGCAACCCCTTCAAAAAGACACACCTACTCAACCTAACTGCATAACGGCTTGGGAAGAAAGCCAGGCTAGATGCCCTTATAGCAGGTAGTAGCCCCCCCATAATCAGGTAGTGCCCCTTACAGGAAGGTAGATACCCCTGTTAGCCAAATAGATTGCCCTCACTGTAGCCAGGTAGTAGCAATATTTGTAGAGGTAGATTCCCCCCTTTGTTAGCACAGGTAGATCGGCCCCCAATTGTTGACCAAGGTACGATAGCCCATTGTTGCCAGGTAGTGCCCCTCTGTTGGCCAGGTAGTGCCCCCTTGTTGAGCCATGTTAGTGCCCCATTGTTAGCCAAGTAGTGCCCCATGTTAGCAGGTAGTGGCCTCCATTGTTGCCAGGCAGACCCCCCCCCCATTGTAGCCAGTTGTGCCACATCTGTATCAGTAGTACCCCTTTAGTTGCATGTAGTGCCCCCATTTAGTAGCAGGTAGTGCCATCCATAGTTGCCAGGTAGTGCCCCCATTGTAGCCAGGTAGTGCCCACCATGTAGCCCAGGTAGTGCCCATCGTTAGACAGGTAGTGCCCCATCGTTAGCCAGGTAGTGACTCCATTGTTGCAGGTAGAGCCCCCATTGTAGCCCAGGTAGTGCCTTGTTGCAGGTAGCTGCTCCATTGTTGCCAGGTAGTGCCCCTCCATTGTAGCCAGTAGTGCCCTCTGTAGCCAGGTGTGCCCCATTGTAGCGCTGGTAGTGCCCCATAGTAGCAGGTAGTGCCCCCCATAGTAGCCAGGTAGTTTTTTTCATTAATTAATTCCATTATATAAATAATGCCCCCCCCATTGTAGCCAGGTAGTGCCTCCATTGTTAGCCAGGTAGTGCCCCCCATTGTTGCCAGCTAGTGCCCCCCCATTTTAGGCCAGGTCGAGCCCATTTAGCAGGTATGTGCCCCCATGTTAGCCAGGTAGTGCCCTCTGTTGCAGGTAGTGCCCCATTGTAGCTAGGTACGACCCCAATGTATCCAGGTAGACCCTCATTGTAGCCAGGACAGAGCACCCTAAAACTAATAAAAATTAAATAATAAAATCCACTTACATGACAGGCTCCTGCCGGATCGGCGCTCTGGAACATCCTCCTCAGCAGTGTCACTTACAACACAAACCAAATCCAGAAACCCCCCCCCCCACCCCCCCCCCCCCCCCCCCCCCCCCCCCCCCCCCACAATAAAAAACACGGGAAGTGAGAGCAGCGCGCGTCACTTCCTCTGTGGACGCTGGACATGTGTGTACGGCGCACCAGCGGAGCGGAATATACAGGGGGAGGAGCAGGAGGGAGCGATCCCTTCTGCACTCCTCCACTGCTCAGCGAGGTTCCGGGCGGCGTGAAGCGGGCGGACAGCGCCTCGCTTCACCCGCCTGTGGGAACGGACGGCGGCGCCAGAGTAGCGCACCAGCGCTAACTTCCGGTGCCGCGGTTCATTTAAAGGCCCCGCCGCAGCAGGAATGCCAAATACCCCAGGAGGGCGGGCGGGGGTACCCCAAATAGAGGGACCCCCCGCGCCAAACAACGGGAGAGGTTGAGCAATTGTATGCATATAGGTGCTCGTTTAATGATTTCTCTTTACTATTTTATGTGAGGCAGGAGGGTGAGGGGCGGCTCATGGTTGCAAGGCAGGAGGGTGAGGCGGCTCATGGCTGAATGATGGGCTGCGGTCAGGAGGGTGAGGCGGGGGGAGGGGAGGGGGGGGGACTGCGGGCTGCTGATGGGCTGCAGGAAGGAGGGTGAGGGGCGCTGAGGGCTGACAGCAGGAGGGTGAGGTCAGGCTCATGGCTGCTGATGGGCTGAGGCAGGAGGGTGAGAGGCCACCGGCTCATGGCTGCTGATGGGCTGAAGGCAGGAGGGTGAGGGCGGCTGGAGGGCTGCAGGCTGGGAGTGGAATCAGAAGCACGTGGCTGCTCTGACCTCATCCCACTGTTCTGCCCGGGAGGCTTAAGAAAAAAAATAAAATAATAATCAAAAAAAATAAAAAAAAAAAGAAAAGCTACCACCCACTTCCTGTAGAACCTGACTTCCTAGCTGCCGGCTGCTTGTAGGAGCACAGGCAGTGTGGCTCAGGGGCCTGGTGGGCCCGGTGATGGCGACCTATGCGACCCCTAATAAGCTAGCCACTGGCTCCATGTAAAACATCCATCCCCTCCAATCTATACACGTCCCAATGTAGAAATTACATTTTTACCCTCCACTATCGCCAGTCCCTCATTAAAAACCACATTCTTCCCTGATTCCGCCTCCTCCATGTATACAGTCCCATGCAATTACCTGCTCCACTGTCTTCGGTACACAGTTTCCTAGTATTCCGCCACTCTTTTTTCCCTAGATGTCACCCCATTTCGCAATGACATCACTAACTTACACTGCAAGTAACAGGCTGTGCCGGAGTAGAGAGTCCGTGGACTCTAGGATTAGAGGCGGTCAGCGAGTGCAGCGCAATTGTAGAGAGGACATTGTCCTGGTCAGAGTAGAGCGGACTCTCATCATAGACCTGTCCCACTACACAGGTGAGACACTTTTACTGTCCTTTAATCCCAGAGGAAGCACAATCAGAACAGGCTGGGGGCGGAGCACAATGTGTGAGCCGCGCTTTACTGCCTGCCATCTCCACCAGGACATTATATGGTGAGATCAGGGCTCAGGATCTTATTCACTTTCCAGCGAGAAGTATTAGTCCAATCCACTAAGGGAGCAGGAAACCCCAAACCAGAGCTAGAATTTGGCTCCGGCGCATCCCCCTTATGTATGCTGCTCCTGCCCCAATAGATTATTGGTACATGGCCGTCTGTATGTGGGGAGTATAATCGTGGTCCACAATGGTGAGGACGCCGGCCCCCATCCTGTTGTTCTGTCCTGATGGAATCTAGGTAGGCGCTCACTGGTTGGGTCTTTGTCTCTTGGTGTAGTTTCTCTGCTGGGACTTCTTGGGACTGTGTCCGAGAGCGCACATGGGGGTAACCTCTGCATCCTCCCCCATCCCTCCCTCCCTCATCTGTGAGACGCAGCTGCCACTTGTATCTTGTTGTTGCACACCGACACTTTACCTTCTCCTCGGGACCCATAGTTCCCTCTCAAGGGGAGTTGGTGACCTTAGATTTTTAACCCTTAATGCTCATGGAGGTATATATCCATATGCAGAATGGTGATAGGGGTCTTGAGTTGGTCGCACTCACGCTGGACATATATATCTCCCATCATAGAGGGTGCTAAGGAGTCTGGAACTCTTGGTCATTTGTGGCTTATTTCCCCATCATGGAGATTGTCAGGGGTTGAGCGCTTGGTCACATGATGATGTATGCACCCATCATGTAAGGCGGTAAGGAGTCTGGAGATTTGTTCATTCTTGATGTTTATACCAATCATGGAGGTGTGAGGGGTCTGGAGGTTGGTCATCGCTGCACGTATATTTCCATTATGGAGGTGTGTAGGGGTATGGAGATCAGTCACTCGCTGAATCGTACCCATCATGGTGGTGTAAAAAAGGGAAGCTCTGGAGCTTGGTCGCTTGCTGGCTTGATACCCATCAGGAGGTGTCAGGGGTCTGGGAGCTTGCGTCACTCACTGATGTATACTAACAAGCATGGAGGAGGTAGACGTTTGGAGTTTGTCATCTCCTGATGATGTAGTTATACCTTCATGGAGGTGGTAAGGGAGTCAGAAGCTTGGTCACTCGCTGAGGTATGTTACCATTCATGGGGTGGGGGAGGGGGTCTGGGAGTAGGTCATTCCCTGAGGTATTTACCCACATGGAGGTTGGGAGGGGTCTGGAGCTAGGTCATTACCCTGAGGTATATTACCCCACCATGAGGTTGGCGAGGAGGTCTGGAGCTAGGTCATCCCTGAGGTAAATCCACATGGAGGTTGGATGGGTCTGGAGCTTAGGTCATTTCCCTGAGGTATATACCCACCATGGAGGTGGGGAGGGGTCTGGAACTAGGTCATTCCCTGAGGTATATACCCATCATGGAGGTGATGAAGTATGTGGAGCTTGACTGCACTCAGAGCAATTATTATGATGCAAAAAAATATATCCATACCTTGTATACTAAGTAATGTTATATGCTGATTTCCCTATAACATCACTTGTGGGGTTCGCGTATGTATGTTTTGCTTTATCTTTCTTTTTTTTGCTTTTACCCCATGCTGCAAATTTGTTTGTTATATGTATTTATATACTTTTTTTTCTCCATTATAAGTGAATATTTTTTGCATTTATTGTTTTCATCGGCTTGTATTTACACACGAATATATTGTATATACTTTGTTCATTGTATATCTTTGTATGTTTCTTTGTAAATAATAGTTTGTAAATATGTCTTTGACTATGTTTTCTTTTGTACTTACTTATCTAATCTATGTTGATTGATTTATGTTTTTCTATTTCATTTTTGTAGTGACTATTTATAAGGTCTTTTCGGACCGAACGTCAGTAATTTTATATCAAGTCACCTGGTATTTGCCGGTATACCAATTTTGTTGGAGCTGTGAACACTCTGTATAAATAAATGAATTTTTTTGCATCATAATAATTGCTCTGTGGAGTGCAGTCAATTTCTTACTCTATAGTTGGAGGAACTATTTCACTACATTGACTTGCCACATCGCACGTTTATGCAGTCGGGTGTGCCTTCTGTATCTTTGCAGTATGGGGAGCTTGGTCACATCGCTGATATAATATATCCATCATGGAGGGTTGTCAGGGTCTGGGAGCTTGGTCAATGCTGATGTATATGCCCATATGGAAGGTGGTGAAAGGGTCTGGAGCTGGTCACTCGCTGTGTAAAGTAAACCATCATGGCAGGAGGGTTAAAGGAGTTTGGAGCTTTGTCATTCGCCTGATGTGTATTTACCTATTCATGGAGGTGTGAGGTCGTCTGGAGCTAGGTCACTCCACTGAGGTATATACCCCATCATGGAGGTGGCTGAGGGGTTGAGCTATGGTCATTCCCCTGAGTATCATACTCCATCATGGAGGTTGCTGAGTGGTCTGGGAGCTTTGGTCACTTCTCCTGAGGTATATACCCATCATGGAGGTGCTGAGGGGTCTGGAGCTAGGGCATTCCCTGAGGTATACACCCATCATGGAGGTGCTGAGTGGTCTGGAGCTTTGGCAGTCCCGTTGGTATTTACCCATCATGGAGGTGCTGAGGGGTCTGGAGCTAGGGCATTCCCCGAGGTATATACCCATCATGGAGGTGCTGAGGGGTCTGGAGCTAGGGCATTCCCCGAGGTATATACCCATCATGGAGGTGCTGAGGGGTCTGGAGCTAGGGCATTCCCCGAGGCATATGCCCATCATGGGGGGTGCAGAGGGTCTGGAGCTAGGTCATTCCCTGAGGTATATGCCCATCATGGAGGTGCTGAGGGGTCTGGAGCTAGGTCACTCCCCGAGGCATAAGCCCATCATGGCGGTGGTTAGGGGTCTGGAGCTTGGTCACTTGCTGAGGTACATATCCATCATGGAGGTTGTCAGGGGTATGGAGCTTTGTCTCTCCCTGATGTATATACCCATCATGGGGATAGTAAGGGGTCTGGAACTTGGTCACCTGCTGATGTAAATGCCCATCATGAAGGTGGTAAGGGGTCTGGAGGTTGGTCATTCCTGGTGTATATATCCATCATGGAGGTGGTGAAGGGTCTGGAGCTTTGTCACTTGCTGATGTATGTACCCATCATGGAAGTGGTGAGGCATCTGGAGCTTGGTCACTCGCTGAGGTAGATAACCATCATGGAGGTGGTGAGGGGTCTGGAGCTTGGTCATAAGCTGACATATGTACCCATCATGTAGGAGCTAAGGAGTCTGGAGTTTGGTCATTCTTGATGTGTATATACCAATCATAGTGGTGGTAAGAGGTCTGGAGCTCGGTCTCTTGCTGACGTATGTAGCAATCATGGGGGTGGGAGGGGTCGGGGTTGGGTCTCTTGCTGGCGATACACCCCCAGGAGGGTTTCAGGGGGCTTAAGAGGTCCCCCTCTGAAAAGTACCCATCATGGGGGAGGAAGGGTTTGAAGCTTGGTCATTTTCCCGAATGTGTATATTTCACACAAAGGGGGGTAAGGGGTCTGGAGCTTTGTCACTTACTGAATTATTGCCATCAGGAGGTGGAAGGGGGCTGGCTTGGGGCATTTTTTTTGAGTAATCCCATCATGGAGGGGGTGAGCGGGTCTGGAGCTTTGGGAACTCGCTGACAAAACCCCCCTCATGGAATGGTGAGGGTCTGGGGCTTGGTC
>JAODAL010070031.1:0-16098 GCA_025379985.1 Phyllomedusa bahiana
CGATATCGACATACCGATGATAAAGTCAAGTAATCGCTCATCACTACTCATTGTTTTAAAAATATGCCTGGATTGGCTCCAATAAACCTAAAAATAGGACTATTAAACCGACCCTTTGTATTGATTGGTTATCAATGGTAAACAGAAATTTGGATTGATGAGTAATAGTTCTGTGGACTTTCAGCCCTGGGGTGTAAGGTACTGGGTTGTTAGATCCAGAACATCTCTTTTTTCATTAGGACCTCTGAACAATTAGCAATGTGGTCGGGCACAGATCAAAAAGCTTTTAAAGATATTGTTGATGGTCTGAATTTGGTTTCTGACATGTGTTGATACACTGTGTAGCATAAATTTTTTTTGATGTTGCTGCGATGTTTGATCATTGTTTCTTGCTGTTTTTTTGCACGGGCAATTTAAAAAGGTATTTTACAAATGTGCTCGTGCGGAAAATTTTGTATTTCGGGTCAAACATGCACTGAGGGGTTTACAGGACCCCCTTGTTTTGATGGTTTTTTCGTATTATTGGTTTTGAATGCCTTTCCCCCCCTACTAGGGGCAAGGTTTCTTTTACCGTTTTTGCCCCTTCTAAAAACATTGGGGGAAAAGAGGGGGTAACCTCCCCCAAATAGGGATCCTTACACAGTATAGGCCAAAGTTTTTGCAAAATTGCCCTCATTTCAAAATGGTTATAAAAAGGGGTTTTTTTTAAAGTATGTTTTTTTATTTTAAGGGAATATACAATTCTGTTTTTTTGTTTTTTTTAAAAATCTGTTGCCCCAACATATCCCCTGTCAGGTGCAGGGGGGGTTAATTAGTGTGCTATTAAAAATAATTGTCTTCTACTGTTGTCGGAACTGAGAAATGTCTGGTGTTGACATTAAAAGCGTCTTTCCCCTTTTATGAAAAAAATATAAACTTTTACAATAAATACATTCCCGCGCAGCCTTTCTGGGTGGGTTTACAAGGGGAAGAAAACTTTTACCATGTGCAAAAATTCCCTGGTTAAATTCATTTCTGTTAATGCTAGTTTTTATTATTTGGTAAAGTGGTTATCATAACAATATTTTGAAGTGATTTAAAGAGGTTCACTTTATATTCATTTAAAAAAAAATCATTAAGTTCTGTTTCAGATATTATGATACAAATTGTGTTTTTCAGTTACCTAAGCCGTTAAAAAGAGATAATTTATGGCCACATGTGTGAAAGTGTTTTAGTTATAAAGTTTATGTATAATGCATAAAACATGGCATGCAGTTCATACAGTTAAAACCAGAAGTTTCCATACACTATGTAAAAATACACATATGCTTGTTTTTCTCACTATTTGACATGAAATCAGAATAAACCTTACCCATTTTAGGTCAATTAGGAACCAAAATTATTTATATTTGCCACATGTATATTTGTCAGAATAACGAGAGACAGAATTTTTAAGACATTTTTATTACTTTCTGAAAAGTCAAAAGTTTACATACATTTCATTAGTATTTGGTAGCTTTGTCCTTAAACTGTATGACTTGGGTCAAATGTTTTGGATATCCTTCCACAAGCTTCTCACAATAGTTGGTTAGGAATTTTGGCCCATTACTCCTGACAGAACTGGTGTAACTGAGCCATGTTTGTAGGTCGCCTTGCTCGCACCTGCCTTTTCAGCTTTGCCCATACATTTTCAATAGGGTTGGATCAGGGTTTTGGGTGTTGGTAAACCCCAAAAAATTTGGGATTTGGGTTTTTCCCTTCCCCCCTTTCCCACGGAGCCATTTTTTGGCCTCTCGGGACTAAAAGTCCTTTTTTTTTAAATCGGCCTTTGTATACTTTTATGTGGAATATCTTTTTGACACTTTAACCTGCCCATGTGTTTCAGAGATTGTTTTTTTTGGGGCAAACCCCTGTGCTTTAGATAGTAAGAAATTTTTATTCAAAAATCCTTGTTTTTTTGGGGAAAAAAATATAAAAAGTTTCGTAAAAAATTTAAAAAATTTACCATTTTAAAAACTTCAAAATTTTTTGGGGTTGTAAGACAGATGTTATTCCACTCAAAATAGTTTTAAACTAGCATTACCATATGTTTCTGTTTTCCTTTTTTTAAATGTTTTTTTATTTATTTATGATATTGGGGGGCCCTTAAAAATTTTAGAATTTAATTTTAAATTTTTCACAAAAAATTGCAATATATTTTTTTTTTGGGGAAACCAAGCCCAAAGTTCTAACGGGGATTTTGATTGGCCTGTATTTTTGGATCCCCCATAAATTTGACCTCATCTAAAAAAACTACCCCCCTTTAAAGTTTTTTAAAAACGCATGTGGGGAAAGTTTATTCCCCATTGGGTTTGTTTCATAGAAATTAAAGCAAAGTGGAGTAAAATTTAAAATTTCCCTTTTTTTGCAGATTTTCAATTTTTCAGCCAGTATTCCAAAGAATCGTAGATGTGATCAGGAAAAAACTTAATATTGTTTCCCCAGATTCTGCTGTTTTAGGATATCCCATTGTGGCGAAACCAAAGCCTTGGTAGGAGGACACCTACGGACTCGGGGGGTTTAAATTTTAAATTAAGGCCCCATTTAGGTTTGCGGACACTTAAGGTGCTAAAACTTAAAAAACACCCCCTAAAAAGCCCCAATTGGGAACAAACCCCCTTAAGTATATATCCAGGGTTTAGTGAGAATTTTGCCCCCCCACGGGTTTTTCCCAAAAATTTTTTTTAGCGTTGGCGGGGAAAAATGAAATATTTTTTTTTCCAACAATTGCAATTTTAATAAAAAATTTAAATTTTTAAAAGAACCCCTGTAAAAAAAAAAGCACCCTAAATTTTGTTAAGAAAATTTTTTTCGGGTTTTCGGCAAACCTTACATGTGGGTGAAAAATGCTGTTTGGGCCCCATGGCGGAAAGTAAAAGGGAGGGAGCGTTTTTGGCTTTTTAAAAGGAGATTTCGTGGGGTCATGTCGCATTTGAAAAGGGCTCCTAAAGTACAAGAACAGGTAAAACCCTTCCAGAATCCCCCCGTTTTGGTTTCAAAATCTAATCTAGGGGTTTTAACATACATTTTGGTGCACAGGTGTAAAAAAGTTTTTTTTTTAGCTTTTGGCCATGAAAAGGGGGGGAAAAAACGAGTTCTGCCATTGTTTTTTGGGCTTAATTTTTAGTGTTCCCGTAGGGATAAATGACAGGAAAATTTTACTGTGGGGTTGGTAAAAATTGCAATGACAAAATTTTTTATATTTTTTTTTTATGTTTTATTAATTTTACACAATAGAAATAGGTCTAAAAAATTGCGTTTTTATGTTTCCTATTTGCCCAATAACTTTTTTATTTTTTGTTACGGGGCTGTTATGGCTTGTTATTTCGGGATGATTTGACGTTTTTTTTAGTCCCATTATGGGGGATTGAGGCTTTTGATACTTTTTTTTTAAAGGGGTTTTTGGTGGGGCCCTTTTGAACAAAAAACGTTCCCGGTAGTTTTTTTTATTTTAATTTTTTACAGGGTCCCCGTAGGTATAAATGAATGCAAATTTTTAAATCAGCAGGTCGAACGTTTTGAAGATACCCAATATATATTTTTTATAGGTTTTTCTGCTTTTACACAATAAAAACACTTTTTTATTTTTCGGTGTACAGAGCTGTGTTGGATCTTGTTTTTTGCGGAATGAGTTGACATTTTTATTGGTATCATTTTTTGGGGGACAAGACTTTTTGATCAGTTTTTAATAAATTTTTTGGAAGGAGGGGTGAAGAAAATACTCCAAACCTGTAGTGTGTTTTATTTTTTATTTTTAACGTGCTCATCGCCAGTATCCGGACAAGTTAGATTTACTCTCTGGGTCGATACAATTACGGCGTAACCCCAATTATATGTTGATTTATTTGAACACATTTTTAAAAAAAGGGTTTTATTTTGAAAACAATTTTATGCACGCTTTCTTCTGAGAGCCCAAAATTTTTTTTTTTTTCCCTTTTTTTCATGCTGGTAAAAGGGTTTTTTTTTTGCAGGATGAAAGGGCATTTTAATTGGTAAAATTGGGGTTTAAAATGAGTTTTTTATGTTTTTTTTCCATTTTTTGTGCTGCGGGGTGAATAAAAACGCAAATTTTTTGAATTTTTTTTTAATTTTTTTTCGGTGTTTCACCCCAGGGGTTAATTTTGTGACATATTTACAGGGCGGTCGTTACGCCCGTCAATACCAATATGGGTCTTATTTTTTTAAATTTTTTTGGGGGTGATTGGCGTTTTTAAAGGGGAAAAGGGTGGTGTATGTGTTTTTATTTTATTTTTTATGTTTGTGTTTTACTTTATTCACTTTTAACATTTTTTTTTTTTTACTTTTTTTACACTTTTTTTTACTTTTTCCTCTAACAACAATCATCAGATTGCTGTTAGAAGGCAGGCCAGTACACAGTACACAGCCATGACAACTACCTGTCACCATGCCCACAATGCATTGCGGGCATGGTGACGTCACAGATGACCCCGGGAAGTGGCTTTCACTTCCCGGGACCATCAGGCCGAATATCGCTGCCGCACTGTGGGGCGGCAGCCGACGGGAGCAGGCAGGCGGAGCTCCGTCCTCGTACCTGTGGCTTCGTTATCGCTACCAAGGACAGGTTGCAATAGTGAAGCTTTAGTCACCCGCGGCCGGAGCGCACTCCGGCTGCGGGTGATATGGCATGCGGCCAGCGATAATTTACCGCTGGTCCCATGTCGCAATCGTGCGCGGCTTGCCTGCAAGCCCGCACGATCGCCAGGATGTATGCATATGTCCATTTGCGGGAACGCACTTCCCGCTAGGACGTATGCATACGTCCTATGTCGGGAAGGGGTTAAGCCACCTTGCAACCAGTTTGGCAGTATGCTTTGGCTCATTTTCCATTTGGGAGACCCATTTCTGCCCAAGCTTTTACTTCCTGGCTGATGTCTTGAGATGTTGCTTCAGTATTGCCATATAATCTTCTTTCCTCATGATGCCACCCCCGCGTTTCACTGTTGGGATAGTGTTCTTAGGCTTCCAAGCTTCTTCCTTTTTCCTCCAAATGTAATGATAGTCATTATTGGAGTAATGGCTTCTTCCTAGCTGAGTGGCCTTTAAGCCCATTGTTGATACAGTTTTCATTTCACCGTGCATAATGACACAATCTTACCAGCTTTCGCCAGAATTTTCACAAGGTCTTTTTCTTTTGTTCTTGGGTTTATAGACCAAAGCACGTTCATCTCGGAGACAAAGAACCTGTCTCCTTCCTGAGCGTTATGATGGTTGGACATTCCCATCTTGTTTGTAATTAAGTATAATTGTTTGTACAGATGAACGAGGTACCTTCAAGTATCTGGAAATTGCACCCAGGGATGATCCAGACCAGGGGCGTAGCTATAGACTCATGGGCCCGGGTACAAAACTTCAGCTTGGACCCCCCTATCATAAGACAACTGCTGTGAACCACTACTTTTTCACAACAGATTCCCTGCTCAGTGTGACGGATGCCTGCGGTGTAGTGTTCTGCAGAACATTATTTCTATTTAAAGGGATTGTCTAATAGAAGAAAATGTATTTCACAAGGAGCTAGAAGGTGGGAAAAAAAGAAGAGTTAAAAAGAGCGTCTGTTCCCACGTGTCCACTCCCCCCCCCCCAAAAAAAAAGTGGGGTGCACAGGAAAAAATAATTAATTGTGCCTTTGTTGTTTGTTTTTAGTTTTCGTTGGAGATTATACTGCACAGTTTAATTAACTTGTTATCTGTATTCTGCCATTCCCGCTGCTTCTGTTCTACACTGCCTGCAGGCGGGGGCTGTAAACCCTGCATTGCTGGGTCTCTGTGACCCAGCTATGCAGCTTGTGGCGAGCGGGAACGTTGGGCACCCCTGGCTCAGAGGCCCGGTCGCAAGTAGCTACTGTATGTCACTGATCCAGACTTGTGCAAGTCCACAATTCTCTTCCTGATATTTTGGCTGATTTCTTTAGACTTTCCCATGATGTTACACACAGAAGCAGTGTCTTTCTGGTGTGCATTAAAATACATCAACTCTACAGGTGTGTCTCTAACTCAAATGTTGTCAATAAACATATAAGAAGTTTCCAAAGACATGACATCATCATATGGGCTGTCCTAAATTGTGTAAAGGCATAGTAATCCCAGTGTATGTATCTCTCTCATTATTTTGGTACTTGGCAAATATAAATAATTTTGGTAATCCTGATTGATCTAAAACAAGTAAGGTTTATTCTGATTTCATTTCAGAGAGTGAGAAAAACATGTGTCTTTATATAGTGTATGTAAACTTCTGGTTTCAACTGTATATTGACTATACTGTGAAATAAAAGCAGAAAATAAACAAAGAGATATAGTTGGCACACAGTTACATATAGTTGGTATTTATTTGTCTTTCTGTTTTTTAAGTGAATTATTGTTGATTATTTTTTTACAGATAAGCACTTTAAACAAATGCAAACATCACAACCTGAAGGCCTACATAGCCAGCTCCAAATTAAACTTAAAATTAAAGTATTGGTTCATATGTACCCATACCTATGAATATGTGAATACTAAAAAGGTTTACTATAAAATGAATACACCTGAAACAGAAAACATGATAAGAACTGATCTCAAATCCACATATTTGGAAAGAGACACTAATGGGCTTATCAAAAATGTCCAGTATGCCCTTGTGCACAGCAGAAAAGAGAATAAAAGGTATCTGAATTTATACAACAAACCTGAATTATTTATGTACACAATTTGCATTGCAATTCTTTTCAAGACGGACCCGAGCGCCGCCTTTGAAACACGCAGCGGCGATCTCTCATCTGAATGCCGCTGCGTCTTCCTAATAGCGAGCAGTGATAAAGTCACTGCTAATTCATAGATCCTTTTTGTGGTCCGTTCTGTCGGTCCCCAAGACGGATCTACAAAGCGCTTGTAACACTTAGTGAAAACTCCGTGTGAACAAGCCCTAAAGCTACAGAATGAAAATAGAAATAGATAATAACTACAGGATGTCCATCGACCCATCCTCAATGAATATTAAATTAATAGTTACCGTAGCCTATTCAATAATACTTTGTCACCGTCTAAAATGCAAAAATCTAATATGTCAAAGGGTTTTCTCACCACAATAATTAAGTTTTAACATTTAAGGAAAGGCAAATAAAGACTACCACCAAATACATTGTTCAGGATATAAAGGAAATGTTATCTACTGCTAGTGTACACAAGTTTCTCTTGATTACTGACCACCTTTCTCTGCTCTTTCTTCTCTCATTGCTCCAAGTTGCCATTGTCTGACCATGATGACTTATTCCCTACTGAGTCTTATCTATAGCACAGAAGTTTGTTTATTTAAGTAAATGACAAGATTTAACCCTTAGAGCTCTGTAGCCTTGTGCACTATATATTATAAACCTTCAGAATTCATCTTTCTGTGACAGGGAGAGCTATGAATAGCAAAGCTGATATGCCAATCACTGCTCTAGAACCATCCACAGTCTAACCAAGAAGGGTGAGTCTGAAGCTGACTGTGGATCTGTGAAACAGCATGGTGAGACAACCCCTGAATCTGTGTCAAACCTATTGTTGAGTCAGGATATTTCTACCTGGCTCTCAGTTTGCATGTTGCCTGAAATTGCTTTTGGTGTCTTAGCTCATGTTCCTTTTGTGTATCTACCTTCTAAGTATACATCCTGGTTTACAACTCTGGCCTGTCTTCTAGTTACTCTCCTGCACTCCAATCTGGTTTATATATACTCTTCTGGCATTTGACCCCGGCTTGCTTGACTTTTTTGTTCTGTCTATCTTCTCCATTCATGTTTTCCTTCAAACACTCCTCTGCAGATACAACCTGGGTCTCTAGAAACAAATCCCATCCTATCTTGTGGCAGGCCCTGGTGAAGCTTTAGAGGGAACCTTAGATTCTGTCATCCACAAGGTGTTGGAATGCAGAAGGCTCCTTTAGTGGGTTTTCTTTCTTATGTCATCTTTTTTTTCCTGTTTGAGGAATTGCTTAAGCAGAAATTCCACTATGGGGAATTGCATAAGTGCCAATTCCTTAGCAGTATGGTTGATACATAAAAGAATGATAGCATTTCCAGTGTAAATGAAGAAGTGTGTATGATCTTCACAATGGTTAGAGTAGTCCCAATCATTAGTTAACATGACCAGTAATGGTCATCCAGAAAAAAAAAATGAAGGATCTGTTTGGTATTTGTAGAGAACTAACCTATTTTTTTTTTTTTTTAATATAGTACAGAATCCACAATAGTGCTATTTGAGTAAATTGATCCAATTTAAGAAACAAGCTGTAGTTTGCATTTTATTGCTTAACCAATAGGGAAAAAAGTAACAGATGTGTGTATTCTGATCCTACAATTGTGTGTCTCTCCCCTTCTCCTACTGTTACACTCGAGTAGACTTTGAAGTTGTCTCTCAGAAATTACAGCTTACAAAGCCAAGTCAGTGTGAAGGAAGGACACATACACATAGGCTAGACCACCATGAGGAACTGAAAAGATATAGCATGTTTGCAGGGAATGTCTCCTGAGATCTGAACTTGGTGCTTTACAAGCAGGCAGATGGTCAATAAGATCAATACTGTGCAATTCAAACATGTTACATGTAAAGTATAATATCTACTTACCAGTTATTTTAAAAGCTAGGGTAAACAGCCACTTCCTTTCTGTGGGATTTATTCAGATAACTTGTGAAAAATTTGATTTTGTCACAAAACTAACAGTTTTGTATTTATTATGCTTCCCATGCAGCATTTACAATTTAAATTCATTGTAATTACCTTTACATACCTTCTCATACCATGACTGAATTGGTGTATTATTAAACAATTCTTCAAGTCTCATAGGGATGAAAAATACATTTTTAAAAGAAGAGAGTGCTGGAAAAAGACTCCTTGTTCTGTCCATATCTTCCTCAGATTCTATGTCATCTAGTCCTTTCATGAAGAAGCCAATTTGTCGGTCAGGATACAGTCGAGCTGCTGATTCAATTGCACATAAAACCAAAGACGGTGGCTTCATTCTGTCAGTGGTTTCTAGAAATAAGATTCCGTTTCCATGGTTGAATATATTTTTTGGATACACATCATTAATAATTATAGGATAAATGGGTATGGTAATGGATTCATGCATTTGTGTTTGTGTTAATATTGTGACAGTTCTCATGACAAAGCCTATAACTGCAGAAATCAAGGCAAAAGTCATTATCCTCAGCACTTTCATCATGTCTTGATATTATTCGAAAAGAAACCTAAAAGAGAAGGGAAACCAAATAGCTTAGTTGCGAGTTATGTTAGGGGCCCCCAGGATATGCCATAAATTTCAGATAAATGTAAGTCCCACTTTTAGGACCCATTCTTATCTAAAAAAAAACAAAAAAAAAAACAAGGGTCAACTTTCCCCCTGTTCTCGTTTGTGCCACAGCCTCAATGAAAGGAGAAATGGTCACTCAATCATGGCTCAGGCTATTCATTACAATGGCAATTTTGAAGACAAACAAGTAAAGTACTGTATTTGGGAGACCTGTTAAGTTGGTGTTTGCTAAATCTGCGTGCTTTGATTCCTCATTCACCTTGAGAGTGGAAGAAGGGAAGATACCCATCTACGTAAGTATGCACAATGCATTATACTCTTTGCACCAGCAAACAAAACACATAGGAAAGAATTTACATTTTTAGTTATACTCTATGAAAAGCTAATCTTTTGTTGAAGATAATCTATTGTTGTACTGTAGCTGTTCTGTTTTCAGTTTTGTTACACTCATCAACATTTAAACTAATTATAAAACCATCATCATTTAAATTGAAACACATTGGCCACTAGATATTCATGCAACCTCTATTAACATGTACTTATTAGCTTTGCTATGTTTAACCCCTTAACAGCCACCCACTGTCTTTTGAAGGCGGGCAGTAGTTCTCTGTTGGCAGCAACATCTTTTGGCTTGACTAACTCAGAGTGGGGTTTGCTGCTGCCAGCTCTATGGTTAACAGCTTCCTTTGAGCAAGGCAGGGATCATAGAAAGCCTCTGATCCCTGCTGTTTAACTTGCTGATTGCCATTGTCATGATCAGGTGAACAGTTTTTCCAATGCCTAAAGGATCTTGAATAGCCCCAAGGCTGTCTGTGTAGTAAGCCCATTGTTAGGGCACACTGTATGTCCTATTTACACAGTATATAATGTATTAGAATACAGGAGTATATTAGTACATTATAATTGTAACAAAAAGTGTAAAAAAAAAGTTGTCCCTTAATAAGATAAAAAAAAGTTTATATCAAAAAGTATAAAAAAATAAAATGAATAATAAAATAAAAATATTTACTAAACAAAATATTGTGCAGACATTGCACATAAAATGTATACATAATAGGTATCCACATAACTGTAATAATCTGTAAAATTAATTTAACAGTTCAGTTAGTATGAACCATTAACAGTGTAAAAATAATAAAAATGCATAAAAACACTTTTTAAAAAATAATTTTTAATTTATATGTATCCCCAAATTATGCTAAAAAATTTCAAATGTATAATTGTTAGAACTCAGAGAGACAAAAACTGAAAATGTATCTGGTTATTAAGGCCTTTCCAGTCTTAAGGGGTTACATAAAACCTCAAAAAAGCAAGTGATACAAAGATGCTGTTGGAAAAACCATGTCTCAGGATTTCCAGCATGGTGGGTATTTATCATATCAAGACACCAAAATGTAGTCAATTGGACCATAGTTCTTCAGAACATTGATCCTTATTACTTGTTCTATAGATAATAAATAAATTGTAAACTATTACTGTCTTGGACTCACAGTCAAAATTTTTAAATGGGTGCCAATTGCAGATTATATCCAGAGTATGTCTAAACTCATCATAATCACTTCCAATATGTAAAATTCTTTATTATTTTATTTATATGTAATTAATAAAGCCATAAATATTATGATCAGTCTTGGGTCAAAATATCTTATCAATCAAGTAGTATAATGCCATGATGATTCTGAATGTTTCAGTCATAGACCTTACTCAATGACCATCTGTCCTAAGATTGATAATAACCAGCACAAAACAGCCCACAGCTCAAGCTTGTTACTCTTAATCTTAGGACAGATAGCTGTTGAAAAAGGACTATGACTTAGACATTTTACGCTATAAACATATAGCTTAAATCGCATAACAACTGGATGGTCACATCGTGTTTTTTTCTCCTCTTAATGTAAATGTCTATCCTGACTTACCCTTGTATAAGTCATAGCCGACTATGGGATCTGTATGAAAGATTGATTGTGAGCTTTTTCATAATGTATCTATTAAACAAATGTAATTATACCCCATGAATGTGTCACCTATAGGCTATAATGACATACATTTAATGAATATTTAGGGTTGAAACCTTTGACTCATCCTCCAGACAGTAGGTGGTATCTGATCTAGTACAAAAGAGGAGATAGTATAAAGAGCTCAAGAAAGTAGAGAAAAATGAGAGAGATCATGGTAGAGAGATCTGGAGAACGGGATGCGAAGGGTACAAAAACACTAATACTGCATGCACACTAGTACTCAAGAAGTAAAAACACTGGGGAAATATACAACCAAGGAGAAAATGTGGACAAAGAAATAGACTTCCATCCCACAGGCACACAGCTGATGGTTTGGACTTTAACTTGCAGCCAGGTCCCTTTTTGCTAACTCCCTCTATCAGTCACACACACTTCTAATACTCCACTGGTACTCATATACATATGAACTTACCTGTATGTAGAAGTATTATCTGGGTGGCAGGTTTAACCGCTTTTATGTGTACAACACCATATTTATGGTAGATGGCTGGACCTGCTACATTTTGCTTTTTCCTCCATCACCTAATGGATTTTACCAGAAATCGACATATTTGCCTTTTATACTGTCTAAAGTTTAATACTAAATACTAATACTAAGTACTACATTAATAGGGGAAAACAAAACTGAAAAAAACCTTAACAGGTCCTCTGCTTCCCTGCTGTAAAAGTTGATTGCTGGTGCCTTAACTATGGAGAAAACAAATAAAAAGACCATATGCTTTGCATCTCCTCAAAGGGACATTGGTACTTACTTCAGCAGCTCTTCACAATCACAGGTTCAAAACTGGGACCATGATGAAACTGCAGCACTTAAAGATGGCCTTTGACATCTACAGCACTCTAGGGCTCACAGTGAGTCTCTTGCCCCCTGTACAGTCGAAGCTGCTAAGTCGGAGTATGCAGGGGCTTGCTCCTCATCCCCTCCTCATTCCTCAGCTGGTTAATCACCGTGGCCCAGGGACTATGATCCCACAACAATTCAGCCAAGCATATGGTAAGACGGTGACCAGCACAGCTCTGTTGGTCACATGTTCCCGATATGCGCTAATAATACAGACAAAGACCTTCATCCACAAAACCCCTACTCCACAGTACTCCATTCTGTCTCCTCGCCAACATCCAGGGACAGTTAACACTCAAGTGATCTATGCATTACAACCTCCTCCCCCTCCAACTACAAGGGAAACTTTTCAAAAACCCCTTCGTTCCCAGGCCCCCCGAAATTTTTTGGCCTGCCGGGCCAAAGTCCCCTTAAATTTTACCCCCCTTCTCCTTATTTAAAAATTTGCAAAAAAGTTTGGATGCAAAAAAACCCCCCATCAGGCTTCAATAGAAACCCCATGTCGAAAAGGGTACAAAACCCTAAAATTAGACAACTTTCCCACTTAAAACAAAAATACCCCCTTTTTTGGGCAAAACCCCATTTCGGGAACTTTTTTTTGTCACATCGCCAAAATGGCCCCCAATCGGGAAACCCTTCTTGGGGTAGCTCAAAAATACACCCAGCCCAAATCCCAACCATGAGACATCCCCTTTAATTTAAAATCTTCTTTTCCCCCAAATCAAAAAGGGTTTAATTTACCCAAAACCCCAAATAAATGAGCCCCTTTGGAAATTTACCTTCTTTTTTTCCGGGCCCAGCAAAAATCAGGCCCTGCCCCAAGAAAGCCCCCCATTCACTTTGTCCCAAAAAAACCCCCAACAATCTCGCTGTTTTTTCCAAAAAAAAAATTTTACAAAATTTTTTAATTCAAACAAAAGCCCATTTTCCCAACTTGGTCTTAAAAAACCAAAAAGGCCCAAACTTACCTAAACAGTTTTTTTTGGCCTTACAAATTTCCAATCCCCCTTTTAAATCAAGAGATGACATGGTTTTTCCCTTAAAATTGAAAACAAATGATCAAAAAATTTACAAGCAAAAAATTTAAATTTTTTCTTTCTGGGTTTTTCCCTTCATTTTAAAACCAAAATTTAGACTCTCTAAAATTCATCACATGTACGGGATCTGCTTTCTTTTAAAACCTTTTAACCTGTAAAATTTTTTAAAAACAAAAATTTAAAAAAACATTTATCCTAAAAAAGCTTTCGGGGATGATAAGAAAATTTTTTTAGCTGAGGAAAATCTATTCGGGCAATCGTGCCTATATTATTTGCATGTTTTAAAAATTTGCTAGTTTTGAAAGTGAAAAGTTGTAAGGTCTTAAAGGGAAAATTAGGGGGCCCGGGAGGCCCCCCTGCTATCATCTGATCTTGTTTTTTCCCCCTCTTTTAACAGGAATGTGTGTGAACTACAATCCTCAGCCATCCCTCTAAAATATCTGCTGTATTATATTGTGCTTTTGGGAATTTGGGAAATTGTGGGAACTACAACCCTACCCCTTTCCCTCTGAAATATCTGTATTAAAATTGTGCATTTAAAATTTGGGTATTGTTGTGAACTAAAATTTCCTAAACCATCCCTCTAAAATATCTGCTGTATTAATTGTCATCTGAATTGGTATTTTTTTGAAACTAAAACCCCCCAGCCATCCCTCTGAAAAAAACCTCCCTGTATTTTTATTGGGGGTTTTTTGGGAATGATTTATGTTAAACAGACACACCCCAGGTCTGTTTTCCCCTTTAATGACCCTTTGTTTATTCAGCCATTTGACCCCAAATTTACTTTAAAATTGTTTACTGTGAAGGCCAATTTTTAAACTCCCCCCTTGTTTACGGGACTTTTTAAATGGAATTTTAAACTAAAATAAATAAAATATAGAATTTTTAAAAGAAGGAGTGGGGGAAATTTTCACAATTTCATGAGGGTAACAAAAAAGTCCTTTTAAAAATCACTGGACCCCCCTCCGTCCCTTTTCGCTCCAGCCACGTTTTGGGGATCACACCCAATTTTTAAATCAAGTGCAAGGGGACCTACATGGGGGTAAAGGGGTTTTGCTGTTTTTTTTCCCCATTTAAAAACCCCTGATTCCCAGTTTGATAGGAATGCCCAGTCAAAGACCTATTTTTTTGGGTTACTGAGGTCAATCTGTCCTGGGGGTCAAATGGGTGAAATTTTAAAATTAGTGCTGTTTTGGGGAATTTTGCTAGATTTTGAAAGTGTTTGTTTGTAAGTAAACTTAAAGAAATATGACCGAAATGGGCCCCGAAGTGGGCTTAAGGGGGCCAGGGAAGGCTTTTTTGTGAGTACCTACTAAAAATTTCCACAATCCCTTTACCATGCCTTTACTAATTTCTATCTTTCCTTGCAGCCATCTCCCTTCTACTGTACCCCCAAATCTTTAACCCCCCCGACAATTCTATCCCCCCTTAAAAAGCGCCTCTATCCCCCCCCTCACCCATTATACATCCCCCACACTGTTTTTCCCCTTTTTTAAACCCCCCAAAAAACGCCCGCTTGCTTTGTGCTGCACAAAAAAACCGCTCAACTCATCACTTAACCCTCTGCTGTCCCCTTTTCATTCTCCTGCTTCTCGCTGCAGGTGACATCTCCCCTAACCCCGGGCCCCCCCTTACTTTTTTGCCTCATCCCAAATTCCTCCTTTCCCTTTCCCTAGAAAAACCCGCTAACCTGCCACTATTCCCCGTAAAGTTTTTTCCCTTTCCCCTTTTTTAAAAGTGCCCTGTGGAATGCCCGAAACTTTTTGGGAACAAACTCACTGCTGTTATGACATGTTTTTTCTAATTTTCCCTTTAACCGCTGGCCCCCAAAAGAAACATGGCTCCAGCACTCTGACACCGCTTTCCCCCTTTCCGCTCTCCCCCTATGGCGGCCCAAAATTTACCCCCACCCCCCAGACCCGAGAACAGGCCGGGTGGAGGAGTCGGAAAACTTCTCTCTCCCCTCACTTACCAGGGCCCCTTCTCCCCCCCCTCCCTCACTGTCCCCTTTTGAAATCCCCCCCATTAGACCCCTTTCGTCCCCTTTTTATCAAGTCGAGTTTTTGTAAAAGGGCCCCCCGGGTCACCCCGCCAATTTCGGTTATTTGCTGGGGGCTCCCCTATTTTCCTCTTTCTTAAATGCCCACTCCATCATGGGTGATTTCAACATCCCCCTTGATGACCCCCTGGGCTCCCTTCCCGCCCCTTTAGTTTCTTTTACTGCCTCTTTTCTTGGCCCTTGCAGTTTTTCTGACTCCCCCCAACCCCCCAAAGATGGGGAAATCTCTTTATCTGGTCTTCTGTCGTCCTCATCAAAATTTTTAACCTCAACCCAATTTCCCCCTTATGCTCTCTCCCGATCATAACCTTATCTCTTTTACTATCAATTCCCACCTTCTCTGGACACCCTTCCCCCTTTAAACCCCCTTTAGAAATAATTTCCGGGTCCTTTAAAAAACCCCGGGAAATCATTTGACAGTTTCATCCCCCACTGCCCCCCAATCTCTTTCCCCCTCCCGTTTCCCGGGCCCGGCTGGCAAACCCTTTCAAAAGAAACTCTCACAACCAAACCCCGGACTTTTTTGGCACCACTCACACACCGTACCACCAGAGTCAGACGCCGGCAGCCTTGGCAAAACACCCAGACTCGGGTTTCCCGCAACGATGCTCCCGGTGTGCTGGGGTCTTTTGGGGAAAGTCAAAGCTAACCCGCAGACTTTTTCCACTACAAATTCATGCTCAGGGAAAAATTTTCACACGCCCTTTAAAGCTAGGTTTGCGATTACGTTGGGGGAAACGACATCGGGCCCCATAGTTTGATAGTCCCCATTTAAACGATAAAAGGTTTTTTATAGTGACATCGAAATGAGCGAGGGCCCTTTTAAAGGGCTATGGGAAGCA